>JARHVA010000137.1:6000000-6135000 GCA_037957365.1 Torreya grandis | reverse complement strand
TACCATATAACACCCAAAACTTGTTAAGAGGGATAAAAATTCATCAAACTCTAAAATTTGGGATAGGTGTAGAAAATAAAACACCAGCTCATTTCTTAAGGTGGATCTTATTGGCAATGTATTCTACAATATTTATAATTAGTGATAATAATAACTTAGTTCACTTGTTATTGTCTATTTTATTATTGTCCTAATATTCTTTTATCACATATGTTCAAATGGATATATTATTGAGTTTGGTTTTATAGGATCTAATTTTCAAGTCACCTAATGGCCCAATCTTTGAGGGTAATGCCACTACATGTTATGGTGAGATTAATCTTCCTTCCTAATATTTTATCTGATGTATTATGTAAGTGTTTTATGCAATTTTTTCTATCTATAAAAATTATTTTTTTGACCAATTACTTTTACAATTAATTTGTAATGTTTGATTCATTGTAATATTTCAAGCCCATGATTGAATTGGTTTTCCTTCTTTAGATATTGATGTAAATATCATGTGATGGTATCAACCTCGAATGGGATATAGAGTGTATCTTCCCCCAATTGCTTGTTCTGATTTATGAAGTTAATGTATGCTATATGAAATTCTTTAGATAGTTACAACAAACATTAAAACTTTAATTGTTCATCATTTCAAATAGAGGAAGCCACAATTGTTGTGTTGAAGAGAGGTATAAGTGCTTTGAATACTCACCTTATGACAAATGCCTACACATCAAGATGTATATAGTTTTCAAGTTATGATTAGTATTCCTTGGAAAAAAATTATAATGCTTAGATATTTATTAAATAAAACCTAATATTTGGTTCAGTATTTATGATATTTGGGCAGATTTTGGATTGTGTAAATACATAGCCTTATATTATGATTCAAGTAATGTTGTATATAACACCTAACACTTCACATCCACCCTTGAGAGAATAGTATTAGATGTTATAGAAGTTAATATGTTACCAATATAATTACTCTTTATTATGTAGCCTATATAGCATGGTACCTTGGGCTTATCTATAAATTGTGTGTTGATTCAACTCTAGTTTGTGTTTGATGAACAATATTAGACTTTAATTGTGGAATTTACCTTAGGTTTCATATCGAAGTAGTAGTGAGAGTAATGCAAGATCATCATGATATAATCAAATATAATTATGTAAATATGTCAAACTTTTACTTTGATAGGTTTATGAGGTCTATGGGATGTGTTCATGTCATTTTGAGTCCTCAAAACTATTGGTCTAGGCCTTTTTCCCACTAGGTTTTACCTACCAAGTTGTATTAGATTACTTAGGGATATAGAGGTCATTTGGGTTACTTGGGAAGATTATTCCCACATTCACTAGAATGTGTGGTGTATTTCCCTCTATAACCTATATATGCACCTCTCTCCCTTCATATTTTAATGTAATTATAAGGAAGTATATTATGGATTGTTTGAGATACTTAGTTATAAACTATGACAACTTTTAGAGTTGTGAGAGCTATGAACTTTGAGCCTTTGTATAAGCATTCATTATTCAGCATGATAAAGAGTATTTTATTTGATTTTATTCTTTTTGTAATATTCCTCTATGCTTGATTTTATTTACTATAAGCTTCATTATGATTTGCACTTGCTTGACTCGTGAGATCACTCTATCATGTGCATTCATTGATCTAGTGATCCTAGCTATAACTCTTTCATGGTATCAAATAACCAATCTATGTTCATGATTATATGATTTATTATACTATAGGCTTTGTTTTGAAATATAGAGTTTATTTGAATATTTTTGGGACAATTTTTTAAAGGGTTTAAAAACATTTCTAGGGTAGTTTTTTGAAATCTCAAAAACCTCAAGATTTGTTAAAATCCCTTCATCGCCTAAAGTGACCAAAAAAGATTATAGGGATACTTTTTTGCAACCTCTTTGGTATAGATGGATCTTCTTTTCATAGGTTACAAATCTATAAAATCATCATCACAACCATAAAGGTCACTGTAGATCAGAGTGGCTCATTTATTGTTTATCCTTTAATTGGCATTTGCTTGTTATTCAATTACATGTATTAATCCATAATCATAATCAAAAAAGTGTCATAGTAGCAGAAAACACACTTGTAATGGATCAAAATCTTAATATGATGATTTAATTAAAATCAACATTTTGAATGATTACAGAATTAAAATCAATTTTTAAATATCCAAAATTGATAAAATTAAGAGTGTAACTATAAAAAAGACAATAATCGATAGAAAATATCAAATGATTCAATAACAAAGTTCAGTTATAAAGTCTACATCTCTAGATCCACTCCAATGGTGGATCGATCATTACTAATTATAGAAAAATTGCTTTACAATAATAATAATTCTTCAAAAATCATCTTATGGTATTTAAATCTATCTTAGACATTCTCTCAAAATAATAGTATTTTGTTCAATGCCTTCAAATAATCTCCAAATCTCTCTATACTCTTTACATGCCTTGGAAACAAACTCCATGACCAAAAGATGGCTTCAAATACATATTCATCCCTTTTATATACTATTTAATCTCCATGCTATAATAGTCAAGTCCTTATGTTTTTACATAATCAGTCAAGGTTCGAATCCCTCTTCCATCACTTTTGGTGGGCTAAGTACATCTTATATTCCACATTGGGAAGGTGGGAGTTTAGTGATATATTTTAATGCCATGAAATTGGATGTTTATAATGCCAAGTGTTTGGCATTATCGCGTATTACATGGAATTATGGTGGAGTGTGGAGTGTATGTGGGGACTGTGGGAAAATATATGGATGTTTATGGTTAGGACGTGGCATGAACATTCGGTACGTGGAGATTTTGGATGTTACATGGAAAGTTAGAGGAATTTGAAAGGACTTTGGCATGGAATTTAATTACAATATAAAATTAGATCATAATGAATAGTGGCAATCCACCAGGTGACTTGAGTACCCATCATGTGGTCTGATCTCCATTCACCACTTGTCAACATTCATCGATTGTTGACCTCTCATCACTTGTTCATAAAACATATATTTTTTAATTTCCTGAAACAATATTCTAGGTACCATAACTCATGCATATGAGCTCTATTTTGTAAGCCATGAAATACATCAAAAATATCTTGATGAGCCCTTCAACAAGCCATTGATAAACCTACAATTTGAAGACTTTATTTTTGGATCAAAATATAGATCCTTCTAGATCAATCCTCCCCATTAGGAGCTTTTGGACCTCCCAAATTTGATTAATTGGTAAAAAGGTGAGGGTATTGTTCCCTCACTCTTAAAACTTCCATCCATTTAGCCTTGTTTGGGTGCATCCTTTTGAGACCAACATGAATATATTCAACACTTCCCCTTCACAAAGTTTGAAACTTCTTGTTAAATATTATATATTCCTATAGTTATATTAGATACTTAGGATCAAAATCATCAATATAAGGAATGGATACACTCTCATCATGATCTACAATCATTGAAGGCTCATACAATTTTAGATTTTCCACATTCACAACTGAATAAATTTACATATAAGATGGCAAATCCAACTAGAAATCATTTTTACCAATCTTTTCCATTATCCAAAAAGTACCATACGAAATTAGTTTTAAATTTTTACGTTCACCTATTATTCTTTCCTTACTGATGTGAAGCCATACTAAATCACCTATATCAAACCAGTGATCAACATGATGTTTATCATGTCTTGTTTTGTACTTTATCTATTTTTTCTCCAATTGATCTCAAATAGTGTGGTGTATGTATTGTACCTTTTCAATGAACTTCTTGGCTTTAATAGCATCTTTACGTTCATCATCAGTTGAATCCTATCCATTACAAACATCTAGAGGAGATTTAGGCAAATATCCATAATAAAATTCAAAAGAAGATTTCATAGTATAAAAATGAAGTGCATGATTGTAAGCATGTTATATATAGCATAAATTCTAATCCCACAACTTGGGATGTTTACTGCAATAACCCCTAAGCAAATGTACTACTATGTAGTTTATTACCTCTATCTACCCATTGGTGTGTGGATGAAATGCAGTGCTCTTATTCAACTTAGTGTCCATCAATTCCCATAGTTTTGACCAAAATTCCCCAAGAAATCAAGAATATTGATCATAAATAATAGAAGTGGGAAAACCAAAATGAACCCATACATGTTAAAAAAACAAGTGTGTCGTACCTTCTTTTGTAATCTACTTAGTGCAAGGAATCAAGACACACATCTTGCTAAATCTATCCACTACCACATACAACTAATCACGTTTTCTCCATGACATAGACAAACCTCCTACAAAATCCATGGAAATACTTTCCCAAGAATGAGTAGGAATAGGTAAGGGAATGTAAAGTCCCAATTTCCTATTACTAGGTTTAATTGTGCCACAAGGAACACACCCCTTGATATATTTGGCAACATTTTCTTACATATGAGGCCAATAACTATACATTTTCAAAGGTGCAACCATTTTACCAACTCCAAAATGACTAGAAATAAGAGAGGTATGTGCTTCCTTAATCATGTGCACCCTTTCATTTTGATGATTGCAAATTTTACCCAAATGATACACATGATAGTCTAACTCTTCTAACTATTTTCCACTCATTAAGTCTTTATACACATCATTAAAGTTAACATCATCAACATACTATTATTTATAACTTTCATGAGTCGAAGAACTATGTTGTAAAAGAATAGATGCAACTACCATAGGAGGCCTAGAAAGTGTGTCAATGACTTTATTCTAAATACTTTTATTATACCTGATCACAAGATGAAACTGCTACAGGATACCCATCCAAAAAAAAATGCCTAGACTATTTTAGCTTAGCCAATGACTGAAGATATTGGAGGGGCTGATGATATATATTTATCACTATCTCCTTGCCCATCAATTAATGTTTCCATTTCTAAACACTTTGAGATAGTGCATATAATTCCTTATCATAAGTCAGATTATTTCTTACTGCACCTATGAAGGTCTTGGAATGATAGCATACTATCTTCTTTCCTTGCATCAAAACAACTCCCATACCATAATTACTTGCATCTATCTCAATCTCAAATGGCTCCTATAAATTAGGAAGTGCCAAGATAGGAGAAATACTAATCTTTGTCTTCAAAATATCGAAGGCTTTTTGTTGCTTGTCTCCCCAATTAAAGACCTATTTTGTACTAGTCAAACAATGTAAGGGTCATGCAATAAGTGAGAAATTAGAAATGAATTTTCTCTAATATTTTACTACACCAAGAAAACTTCTAACATTAGTTTCATTATTGGGTTTAGGCCATTTAACTAAAACCTCCACCTTTGCAGGATCAATTTTCAATTCACCATGTCCTATAATACAACCCAAGTAAATCAAAGAGGTCTTGCCAAATTCACATTTAAATAATTTTAAGTTAATTTTTTTCCTTCTTAATGTATCCATGACTTTCCTAATATGAATCACATGATCTTCCCAAGACTGATTTATGATCAAAATATCATCTAAGTAGACTATAACAAATTTATTCAAGAATGGCCTAAAAATATCATTCATCAATCACATGAATGTAGCTGGTGCATTGCACATCCCAAAATTCATGACAAGCCATTCAAACAATCCCTATTTTGTCTTAAAAGTAATTTTTTGAATATCACCATCATTAATCCTAACTTGATGATAACCACTTTTCAAGTCTAACTTAGTGAAATAGATAGCATTTTTTAATTGATCTAGCAAATAATCAATACGATGAAGAGGCTAATGATTCTTAATAGTAATTTTGTTCAAAGCATAGAAATCAATACACATTCACCATGTGACATCTTTCTTTGGCACCAAAATGATAGGTGAACCAATAGGAGATGTACTAGGATAAATAACTCCCTTTTCCAAAAGTTCCATTACCTACTTTTTGATTTCCTCATTTTCCACCACTGATTACCTATGTATGCCAATGTTAGGGAGAGGAGAATCCTATAACAATTGAATTTCATGTTGAACTCCCCTTTTAGGGAGTAACCATTTAGGATCCTAAAACACATCATCATAACTAGAAATGATTTCAAACAATTCTTTCTTATGTTTAGGATCACAACTTTCCATAGCTTGGGAATATTCTTTTTCCTCATACTTAATCAACACGAGACAAAAGTTATAGCTTGAATTAACGAGTCTTTTCATTTTCCATGTTGTAACCAAGAAAAGACTCATCTTAACATGATGTACTCTGACTATATATTTAATTCCATCCTTAACAAGAAAGTACTTATTATCTTCCCTCTAAAAGATATCTTTTCTATCATAAATATAAGGACTTCCTAATACAATCCCACATATGTCCAGAGGGACTACATCCATATTAACTTCATCCATGAATTCGGATGCGATGATAAATTTTAATATACAAGTTTTGGTTAATTGTAGTTTTTTATCATCATACACCCAACCAAGTTGATGGGGAGTTGTTTTTAAGCCTAATTTTTTAACAATCTTTTCAAAAATCAAGTTTTCCAGTGATCCACTATAAAATAGGGTGTCAATATTAGTATGATTTTAAAAAACCCTAATGTGGAACAACTCACTTCTTTGCTTATTATCATGTACATATTTATTTTTTAAAGAGAAAGCAGCATTATATGACTTAGTTCTAGAAAGAGAATAAAATTTTTGCATACTAATAACTATGATCTTAGTTTCATCCCCAGAATCTAAACTCAGATCCTGAACTATAGTACTAGCTTTCCTATCTTTCTTCTTAAACATGTTAAAAAGATTTGACTTAGGATGTAATTTTCAACACTTAGACTCATCATGATTTTTCTTGAAATGATTTCAAAATGGCTTACCCTCTCTTTATGAACAGTAATAATGGATTTTTGTTTACCCTTTCTAGAACTTTGCCCTTTAGAATGCTTAACTTTGGATTGTTTACTTTTAAATTTAGGAAAATATTCTTTTGTGTATTTTCTTCTAGCCTCTAAATAAATGGCTTTAAAACATGTTTCGTCTAAATTAGTGGGATTGAGAACTAGAAGCATGTGTTTCAAGTAACTATGCAACCCACCTATATACTTAAGAAGTGTTTCTAATTTATAAAGAGAAATATTCAAAATTAAAGCCTTTTTCCTAAATTTTTTTGTATAATCTTGAACACTTTGGCCTTTAGTTTGTTTGAAAGATTGCCAATCTATCATGGCTTGCTGCATATAGTCTAAAAGATAAAATTACTTTCTGAGTGCATCAACAAATTCACTCCAAGTGAAAATTGAGTTACTTATGTTAATATCATTTTTCTTCATCTTACTCTCCCACCAAATGAGAGTTGTGCCTCCCATTGAAAGAGTAGTCAGGTGAATTTTAGCCTCATCATCTACAATATTTTAAACCTTGTAATATACTTCAATTTGATTTATATAGTTATCTATTTTTTTTGCATTAATCTCACCATTAAACATCTACAGTTCAAACTTAATATCTATCTTTAGTGAAGGAAGTGATCCAATAGCTTTTTTTTATCTTTATCATCACCCGAAGAGGAGGAAGGTTTCTCAAAACATTTACCACCTCCATCACGCTCCATCTTAATTCATTGTTCTCGATAAATTTCCTCGACGATGTCCTTCATTTATAAGAAGGATTGTCAGAAAGCTCATTTAGACTCAAAGTCATCTCCCATTTCTGAGTACATCTTGATCTAATCTCTACATCATACTTTGTTAATTCTCCTTCACCCTACCTAGATCTTGACCTTGTCAACATACACTAGTAATCCACATGGTTAAATACAAATTTTGCTTTGATACCAAAAATTTGATCCATAATCATAATCAAACAAGATTCATAGTAGCAGAAAACACACTTGTAATTGATCAAAACCTTAATATAATGATTTAATTAAAATCAACATTGTAAATGATTACAGAATTAAAATTAGTTTTTAAATATCCAAAATTGACAAAATTTAAGAGTATAAATATAAAAGAGACAATAATCAATAAAAAATACCAAATGATTTGATAACAGAGTTTGGCTATAAATCCTACATCTCTAGATCCACTCCAATGGGAGATCCCTCCTTTTTAATTATAGAAAATCACTTTATAATAATAATATGTCTTCAAAAATTGTCTTATTGTCTTTAAATTTGTCCCAAAGATTCTCTCAAAATAATAATATCCCACGACCAAAAGATGGATTCAAATACATATTCATCCCCTTTATATATTTCTTGATCTTCATGGTACAATGGTCAAGTCCTTATCTTTTTACCCAATTGGTTCAGCGTTGAATCCCACTTCCATCACTTTTAGTGGGATAAGTACATCTTATATCCCACCTTGGGAAGGTGGGAGTTTAGTGATATATTTAAATGCCACAAAGTTGGAGGTTTATAATGCCAAGTATTTGGCATTACCATGTATTACATGGAATTATGGTGGAGTGTGGAGAGTATGTGAGTACCGTGGGATAATACATGGATGTTTATGGTTAGCATGTGGCATGAACATTTAGTACGTGGAGATTTTGGATGTTACATGGAAATTTAGAGGAATCTCAAAGGAATTTGGGATGAAATTTGTTTACAATATCAAATTAGATCATAAAAAATGGTGGAAAGCCACGTGGTGGCTTGAGGACCCACCACATGGTCTGATCTTCATTCACCACTTGTAGACATTTATTTATTGTTGACCTCTCGTCGCTAGTCAATAAAACCTAGTTTTTTAATTTATTTAAAATGATCTTCTAGGTGCCATAACTCATGCATACATGCTCTATTTTACAAACCATGAAATGCATCAAAAATATCTCGATAGACCCTTCACAATGGCATTGATAAACCTACAATTAGAAGACTTCATTTTTGGATTAAAATATAGATCCTCCAAGATCATGTATTTTTATTTTATATTGGCAATATATGTTTTCAAACTATAAATATATAATCCAAAATATACTTTTAAAAATGTTGAATCAATAGCCTACCTGAGATAACCAACTTACCATCCACCATATAGCTATCAAGTGTGTTTGGTTGTAGATCTAGGCAAGGTTGGCATGAAAGAGAAAGTGTAAAATTCATATCTGAGCATAGAACTTGTCATAGTTGTGTATTACATGGAGGGAAATCTAGGTTGAGGCTACTGAGACATAGAGGACCAACATCCTTGGTTATTATTTTTGTATTGAAATCCCATATTTTTTGGTAGAGAAAAGCATCCTTGTTGCAACATATTTTATTTTTAGATCTATTTTTTCCATGAATTATGGGCAATCTGTGCTAGGCATGGATGATTACAGAAGTGGCATACAGAGGTATGAGCGTTTGGCATGGAGAATCTGTATCGATTGTGTGCAGTTGAAGCTTGGGTGAGAAAAATTCCTTCAACATTGAGAGGTAGATATAGTGTATGGCCCACCAACAAACTATTAAGCCTTCTCAATGCCCTAGATCACCTTTGGATAATCTTAGAGTTTCTACTCATTATCCTTAGGTAAAACAGACCTATTTTTTTGTTTTGTGTCAACCATAGGTTGGTAAGAGTTAGATGAGTGTGGCTTCACATTTATAGCTTTTTAGTTTCTCCTCAAATATGCTAATGGTGTTTGAATGTCTTTGGAGACCTATGAATGAACAATGCTTTTGCTCCAAACTCTCTTTTTTTACATCTAACATGTGCATGCATAACAACATCGTACAACTTTATCTTCTCCTTGATTAAGTCAAAACTTAATTTTTCTCGAATATTTTTTGATAAATTTTTCCTAAAATAATTTAAAAATTATCCATTTTTTAAGTGGTTATTTTATTTCACCTTAAGTGAGTTATTTTTCACTTAAGTATGCATAAAGGTAAGATGAAGGGGCATTTTTTGACTTTAGATTTCTTGAGGAAGACTATGGTTCCATGTTGATTCCAATGAGTGGTTATAAGACATATTTTTCCTCACCTAAGAATATTTTTTAAAATTTTCAAGTGCAAATTTTTAGTCATAGACTTATTTATGGAAAATTATTTTGTTAATATCTTACAAACGGTAACTAAAAATTAAGTACCATCTTTTGAAAAATTATTAATTTTATTTTTTTCCCACACATTGGGCCAATTTGTCTTGTAAAATTCACTACTTTATAAAGTTCCAAAGTTTGGGGAGGCTACCTAACATAGTGAAAAGGGGGTTGTCATTGTGTTGGTTCTTGTCCACACATCTTCTCTTTTTCACACATGCTTTCTACATCATGGTTAACACTTTTAATGGGGTTGATTGTAATCAAGAACTGAGATAAAGTTTTAATTTTATGGTTTCATCATGGTTATTAGTAATTAATTCCATAAATATGTTGTAAGGCTAACTTTAGAGAACTATTTGTCTTGAAATCAAGGGATAAAGAATCATTTACTAGAGCAAGATCTACTGCCTTATCTCCTAGGACTTGTTCTTGAACCAATTACCTATGAACAAAAGAATGTGTGATTTAACAATAATGACATGGTGTATGGCCTAATATGTCTAACTATATATGAGGATATTATGCATCATATTGAGCAGACTGAGTGCCCTTTCATTACCAAAAGTACAAGCCATGAGCTGCACATAAAAATGAAAATATGATAATTGAAACCAATTCAAAAAATATGACAAAAAATCTCAATAAATAGGTTAGAACAATGTACAATACCTTGTTGAAATTAATATAAAACCCATCACAAAACATATGAAAATCAAAGCATGAAACCATAGAAATGGACAAAGTGGTACAAGTAAGAGTGGGTCATATTTATAGATGAGCTTAAGTGGAACACACTAATTACGTGCATGTTGGTCTGGTATGGGAATGTTTTGTATCTATGAAGTCCATAAATTTTGGAAAGGGTTAAGCAATCATAAGGTAATGAACAAGGTTGGGTATCACCCATATGAATGTATTTGAACTGTAGATTAAAAGAATGCAAACTATGAATGAAGCAAGACAACTCTAATATAAGGGCATGCTGACATATATGAACCTTGTGGAAATGTAATTCATCCCATTCATTTGTAGTGGTACATTTCCTTATCATCCATAGTTATGTGGGAATCCCATTCCTATTTAAAAATGTAAGGTATTTAACAATGCCACTTTCAATTATATATTTCACCAATGATAGCATAAAACCACACATTGAAATCTCTCCATTAAGAAATCTTTACCAAGATTATGTGGATAAGTGGCCTAACACATTCACTGTTAATGATAATATATACTAGATTTTTGTGTTTAATGAATGTATGTTGTCCTTTTGTGTGGATAAGACATATTAATATTCAATTGGATTTTGCATAAACTAATCATTTGATGTATTCAATTTTAGGTGAGGTCATGTTGATGTTTATTAGAATGAAAGGAAATGCTGGTAGCTAACACACAAAAAATTATACATGTGTGTATTATAAATTGTGGTTCAAGGTAACATATGTAACCCAATGGGGATCAAACTCATAGATGAGCTTCAATGATACACACTAATTGCATGCATGTTAGTGTGAAATCAATATGTCTTTTTGCTTTGAATCCCATAGATTCTATAAAGGGTTAAACATATGTAGGCCAGTGAATAAGGTCAAGGCATTATCAATATTAAGGCATAATAACTGCAGTGTACAAAAAGGTGTGTAGTGAACCTCGTGTTGCAAGAAATTAGTCCATTCACATCCATTACACAAAGAGCATATGATAATGAAAAGGTAATTTAAACAATATATATACATCATATAAATATTCAAAATAAAATTTGTTTAAATACATGTATAAAGTTTGTTATCCT
The DNA here is from genome assembly GCA_037957365.1 of Torreya grandis. Lineage (NCBI taxonomy): Eukaryota > Viridiplantae > Streptophyta > Pinopsida > Cupressales > Taxaceae > Torreya > Torreya grandis. The sequence goes on along the minus strand of JARHVA010000137.1, from coordinate 6,123,198 downwards.
TTGACAAAAGTGCAGCATATATAAAAAAACCTTTTCATGACATCTATTCAACATTACATTGAGTTGAGGAAGAAAATGAATAATAATATGAAAAAAAAAACTTGAAAATTATATAATGATCAAATGAGAATGGGTGCATGTTGGCAATTATTTTGACCAATGGAAAATTAGGCAAAGTATCAAAAAATTCATCTACGGGCACGTCTTCTATATCTGGCATGTTGAACACATCCATAGTGTTTTCTCATATTTAATTTTATTTTTTCCCTAATGATACTTGTTGAAGACATCCATTTGTGTAATGGATGTGAATATCTTGAAACCAACCCATAAAATAAAGTCACATCATCATGTAGGTCACTGAGAAGACCTCTAGGCATATTCCTATCACTTGTCATTTCATGAAAACATCTTCAAAATTGAACTCCACGTAGACACCTCTTTCATCACATAAATAAAAACATAATCTTGTCCCATCTATTAAAGAAATGTAAGAGGCCTAATATAAACACACTTCATCAAATATAAAAGTGTCATATTGTCATATGGTTTCATTTTTACGAGTAAATAACATGATTTTGATATAAATATGTCTTCCTTTCCATTTGTAATTGATTATAGATGACATATATGATGATGCAGTCCCGAATGGTGAAAGGGCTTTGCCTATGTTTGAAAGCCTTTGAGGCACGTCGACCCATACAGGGGAATGTTTTTGCAAGATCATGGAAGAAGCATTTAATGTGAATGTTTAATTGGCAGAACCAAGCCGAGGGCAAGCCGAAGGGATAGAGTTACATGGTGAAAACACAAGAAAACTGAGCTGGGTTTGTAGATCGAGAGGTAATACACTTATATTATACTGTTGCATGGTATGTCTTCCTTTATTTTGCAATGCCAAGCTGAGACAAATAGTGTTGATAGGAGAATTCTATAAAAGCCTAAAGTGAATTGATTTCCTTCCTGTAGAGACAAGTGTGGTGTCTGTCATCACATTTGGTAGCAGACAATCTATGGTCTGTCATCATTATTTAAGCCTATAGATCTACAAGGTCAGCGTATCAATTAGCTAGCAGTTGAGGGTGAAGACCAAGCTGAAACTAAAAAATAAAGAAGAAATTGAAGGAGAAAGGTATAGAAGCTCTCCTGAAAAAGAGATTAGGAAGACAAGGATTGACAGTGAAGAAATAGTATGGAAGGGAAGATGACTAGATGAAGAGTAGTCCAAGGCCAAAACTATCATTTTGGTAACAGGCAGTTTAAGGTAAGTATTTTCATCATTTATAGAAGGATTTTAATTTTCATCATTTGGTATCAGAGCTAAAGGTTCGAATTCTTGGAGAAGCAGCTACATCAAAGAATTAGGTATGGATGTTTTATGAAAATATTGTTCTGAAGAAATTGTATGTTGGCAAATTGTGTTGGGAAAGTGGTATGCAGCAAAATCCATCCAAGTAAAGGTGAATTGAAGCTTGATAGGAAATAAAGGTTCTTGAAGACCTTGAAAGAGAAGATTAGTGATAAGAAGAAGATCCCCCTAGACAAGATGGAGGTATAAACAGCCTTGAAAGGTAGATGGTTTGATTTGTTGTACCTTATTTGCATTTGTAAAGTCAAAAAAGGTAGAGATTTTTGAATTTTGATGAAGAATAGATATAGCAATAAGGCTTGAAAGGTTTGAGAGAGAAGTGAAAAAAAAACCTTAAAGTGGAAAGAAAGGAGTGAGTGGCAAGAGAGAGTCCAAAAGCCATAGAGGTTTGACGAACAAAGAAAGAGAGCTAGTAAGCTCCTGGAAAAAGAAAAAAATAAAAGTTTGTACTCTTCTAATTAGTGTTTGACAGAGATAATGTATGTTGTGAGGTTTTATTTTCAAAGCAACCAAGCTATTGAGGCTTAAGAGGAGAAGAAGCCAAGGGAGGCTTAGTGGAAGAGCTAAGAGAAGCTCTAGAAGAAGAGCAAAGGGAATTGCTCAAGAAGAAGAAGATCCAAAAAGAAGTTTGGATAGTTTTCCAAAAGACTAAGGTGAAAAAGACTTAGGTGAGGTAAAGGATGGAGATTGAAGAATTAAGAAGAGTGATAGAAGGACTGTCTAGAAGAAACATGAACCAGATAAAGAGAGAGAAATAAAAAAGAGACAAAAAGAAGAGACAAAGAGAGGAAGAATACCAAAGAGAAGTGAATGAGATAAAGGCAAGGATAGCCATGATAAAAGTCATGGTAGAAAATATGGAAAACCCATGGCAAGGATGGGTAATGAAGAAGAAAAGAGTAAGGTGGCCAATTAGATCATTGATGTAGAGAAGAAGAAGAAAAAGGCTAAGAGTTGCCTTAAGGAGAGAGATGAAGAAGCATAAATAAAAGGATAAGCTCAAGAATGAAGAGCTTGAAGAAAAGTTTCAATTTGAAGAGGAAGTCCAGTATGAGACGGATCTCATCATTGAAGAAATAGACAAACAACAAGTAATCAAATGGCCAAATGTTTTTGTATCTAACATTTCATTTGATGTTTTGTTTACAGGAAATCAAGTTGAGGAGGAAGGAAAAACATATGATCCAATGAAGATGTTCATGGATCAAGGAGGTGAAGCACTTCATGAGAGAGTGCTTAGACAAGAAGAAGAGGCTTGTTGTAACGCCTCAAGTGATGAAGATATGAAGAAGGATTTGTTAGAACTCTAGAATAAAGAATTGATCAAACAGGAAGAAGAAGTCCTTACTCAAGAGGACAAAAGAAATGAAGAGCTGCATGAAGAACAAAGGTATAGTGATCAAAATTTAGAATTGGAAAAGATTAAAGATGACAATTTTTAGTTGCATGATGTTGATATAGTTGATTTTGATTTAAATGTACTAATCACTAAGGAAGAAGATCTACAATGTGAAGGAGAAATATGGCAGTTTGATCAAGCATTTGCAGGTGAAGGAGAGTTGTTTGATAAGAAACAAGAAGGGGTAGAACAGCTGCAAGAAGAAGATGGAGAGAAGGTTAAGTGTTTAGACTTGACAATTGAAGAAGATATCCTGAAGGAGATAGAAAACCTTGATGGAGAGTTTCTAGTTGCCGAACCAAACAAGCTTTTTGTATATCAAAGTAAAGAGCAGTTATTGGAAGAGTTGGAAGCATTAGAATATGCTATTAGTCATGAAGAGAAGAAAAAAATTTGTCCTATGACAAGATTTGAGGAGGTAGAACATTGCTGTGAAGAAGAAATGAAGATAAAGGATCAAGAAGTCATATTTGAGTAGCAAGTGTGGGTTCAAAAATTTAGAGAGACCCAAGGGTCTCAAATGTTCGTTTCTAATTTTGCTTTGGATGGTGATTGTACAGGTTTGCTCGATAAGGAGGTGAAGTACTTGGAGAAGACAGCTCTTCTAAGAGCTCAAGAAGCGAGAATGGAAGTGGATACCCTCATTCAATAGGATGAATATGTATAGAAGAAGACTGCAAAGAAGATGAAGAGACAACAAGATATACTTTGGAAGGAAAGGACAACAAGTAAAACAAGACACAAGTGTGGTAGTCAAGAACATGCACATTTGTATGAAAAAATTTGAATGAAGAAGACATTTGTTTTGTAAAAGTTTTTGGGCAAACAAGTGAAATTCATGAGCAGGAGCTCATGAAACATTTTAAGCCCAGGAATCTGATGCAGGAGCATCATGGGAGTGCTTAGATGTAGTAGATAAAATTATTGTAATTCAAAAATCCAAATCATGGACACTTGTCAAGAGGAGAGGATAGTCGTATTTGGGTATTGTAAAGGTCAAACTTAGTTATTGATAACCATGTAAAATTAGGAGAGTCAGCCATAAGTGGCATAGGATTGATAGTAGTTAAATAATTCTATGTTTAAAAACATTTGTTGAGTTTTTGTAGGTGTTGGTTGAGTGTTATTCCTAGTAAATCAGGACTATTTCAATATTGTGGGACGTGGTATAGGTAGTAGTGTAGGAGGTAATGTAGGAGGAAGTGTAGGATCAAGTCTGGGAAAGGACTGCAATTGATGGATTGTAATATATTCGAAGAGAATAATGATTATGGTGTGGTTTTGAAGAGAAAATGTCAGAGTTGGAGCTAAGCATTTAGAGAAGCCAAATTTTAGTACTTTGTATAATAAGAAGGGGCGTTTGGTAAGCTTTTAAAAAAGACTAGAACGTGTTTATTAGTAATGTAGGCTTTAGTTCTGTATCGAATGGATGGTCTTATGTCAATGATGCAGGAGCCATTAAACTATTTGTAGAGTATAGTGTGTTGTTAGATTGCATGGAATAGAAGCTATATTGTTTACTGCAACTCGTGTATTAGTCAGTCCATTTACATGCAAATTCTGCTGTGTTTCTGCTAAGCGATCTGCCAGTTATCTATTCTTATGTTCTTGTTTAATCTTCAATATGCGTTAATAGATCTCCTTCAGAAACTGGAGATAGAGCTTGCATTACATTTACCTGTTTTAAGTGTAACAAGTCAAATGGAAATTGGCGTGCGTTCGATTCCCACAGACGATGTCATATTAAATTAATACTGTAGTGTATTTGCTGATTCTATCACCGCATGCAGCCGACTAAAGAGTCAACTAGCCATTGAAACGGCTGGTCAAATTTAGAATGTTAGTTTGTATGTTTTTCTATCACTGTAGCCAACTGAAGAGTCAACTAGCATTAATAGATCTCCATGTGCAAAGTGGTTTATAAGAAGAGTCATTTTGATGGGTACGTATCGATTCGGTAAGGTTCAAATTACAGGCATACGGTTGATCGGAGATGACATATATGATGATGCAGTCCCAAATGGTGAAAGGGCTTTGCCTATGTTTGAAAGCCTTTGAGGCACAACGACCCATACAAGGGAATGTTTTTGCAAGATCATGGAAGAAGCATTTAATGTGAATGTTTAATTGGCAGAACCAAGCCGAGGGCAAGCCGAAGGGATAGAGTTGCATGGTGAAAACACAAGAAAACCGAGTTGGGTCTATAGATCTAGAGCTAATACATTTATATTATACTGTTGCATGGTATGTCTTCCTTTATTTTGCAACGCCAAGCCGAGACAAATAGTGTTGACAGGAGAATTCTATAGAAGCCTAAAGTGAATTGATTTCCTGTGTGGTGTCTGTCATCACATTTGGTAGCAGACAATCTATGGTCTGTCATCATTATTTAAGCCTATAGATCTACAAGATCAGCGTATAAATTAGCCAGCAGTTGAGGGTGAAGACCAAGCCGAAACTGAAAAAGAAAGAAGAAACTGAAGGAGAAAGGTATAGAAGCTCTCCTGAAAAAGAGATTAGGAAGACAAGGATGGACAGTGAAGAAATAGTATGGAAGGGAAGATGACTAGATGAAGAGTAGTCCAAGACCAGAACTATCATTTTGGTAACAAATAGTTTAAGGTAAGTATTTTCATCATTTATAGAAGGCTTTTAATTTTCATCAGTGAATGGCTCAAATAAACGCCTTTGACATAATAATATTATTGAAGATCTTCTAGAATTAATTTATATTCTAGAAAAGTATATTTATTATGTGGTGATTGAATAATTAATAAGATTTAAATATCAAATTTTAAATATAATAAAAAGTAATATAACTCAAAAATTGAATCTAATTATTTATTAAAATTGATTAATTGTATGGTACATTAATATTAATCAGCGCTAATTGATTAATTTTACTCTAAATTAATATTAATCATTATTAAATTATAAACATTTCAAACAAATAATTTAAATAAAATTATTATATTTTTCCATATATATATATATATATATATATATATATAACATCTTAAAATTTTAATTTCTTTATACTCTAGAAAAATTAATAATTATTATTTAAATATATTTAAATTAAAATATATTTTGTTGCTTTAATCAATTTTAATTATCTATCACAAAATATTTTTATTAACTTTTTAAGTAATAAATTAATAAATGAATGAACTCTGTTAAAATTAGATTATAAGTGCCTATTTTTAATTTAACGTATAAAATTATTAAACTTCTATCACCAAGAAAAAAGATTTATAGTAATAAATTATAACTGATAATCCCAAATATCGAACTTAAAAAGGAACAAAACGTTTCTAAAAACACGACTGTAACGGAAATCTCTAGAGAGTTAAGATTTCAAGTCAATTACATGTAAGAGAGATCTTTCTTCGTCTTCCCAAGCCATTAAATGTAAGAGAGATCTTTCTTCCATTTATTTCCTTGCATTGGAGAAATAATGGCGAAGCATGCTTTATTACCATTCAACTGTTTACAATATTTTCTTTTAGCTCTTCCTATGCTGACTTTACTGCAGAATTGTGATTCGTTAGGAGTTGCTGGAGGAGATGTGCTTCATCTGGGAGCCTCACTCACCGGAAATCAGACTATAATTTCACAAAATGGAACCTTTGAATTGGGATTTTTCAGTCCCGATAGAACCAATAGCTGGTATCTTGGCATCAGGTATAGCTAAATCTCTGACAAGACCATCGTTTGGGTGGCTGACAGAGAGACTCCCATCAGAAACATGCCTGGCATTTTGAAACTGTCAACAGATGGTTATCTCACAGTATCTGGTTTAGAAAGACAAGCTGTATGGTCGAGTAATAAGAGCCAGCTATCTAAAGTCTCCAGGGCTTTGATATTGGACTCCGGTAATTTCGTTGTCTTAGGCGTTCAAAACACTTCTGAGATTGTTTGGGAGAGTTTCAGACATCCAGGAGATACAAGGATGCCTGGGATGAAATTGTGGCAAGACATGAACCTAATTTCTTGGAAAAGTTAGAAGGATCCAGCACCTGGACCCTTCGTTTTTGAAACCGGTCCAGCCCATAGAACGACAGAATTTCACTTGCGCCATAAAAACGGTGTTTCTTATTGGAAAAGTGGAGAGCGGGTTGGTAACCATTTCACCAACATGCCACAATCGAAAGACAGCAACATATTTGGGGAGGAATATGTACAAGTTTCTCCCTCAAGAATGTATGAGGTATGGTGGGTAGTACCAAACGCAAATAATATGTTGGCGCGGCAAGTTTTGAGTAAGAATGGTGACCTGTTAACGTACTTCTTCATTGATAGTAGCAGATGGACAATAGTTTGGTCCGCACCCCAATATGAGTGCACCGTATATGGTGTATGCGGGGCTTATGGAGTGTGCAACACCAACAACCACATTCAAACCTGCAGCTGTCTGCAAGGCTTCCGCCCCTCCAAACGATCGTGAGTCCAATTCAGACGAGTGGTGGTCGAGTGGTTGTGTTCGGCGTAGCCCATTAAACTGCACCACTGATGGTTTTCTGCAAGTCAGTAACAAGTCCTTGTCCGCTGAAAAAGCTGTGGAATATAGCCAAAATTCGACTCTACAGAACTGCTTGTCTCAGCAATTGCTCCTGCACTGCTTTTGCTATCACTAATTTTGATCCTTCAATTTGTAGATTATGGTTTGGCGATTTGTTAAACATGCGCGATACTTCTGACGGCCAGCCCTTCTTCATTCGAATTGCTGCTTCCGATTTGTTACAATTGTCATCCAACGGAAGAAGAAAGGTTAGAGTCCTTGCCCTTTCCATTTCCCTGACCGGTTTGGTGTTTCCTGTTTGCATTGTTCATTCAGCGTAGGCGTGGAAGATTGCTTCACAAATACAAAGAGGATGACATACCGGCGTCGCTCAGAACATTCACTTACAAAGAGCTGAAAACTGCCACCAACAATTTCACCCGCAAGCTGGGGAGGGGAGCATTGTAGAATTTTAAATAAAATTAAATCACAGTCAAATATATGCAATATTCATAATACAAAAGAAATAAGAATTGCAAAAATAAAAAATACTTCTTCAAAAAATTGAAATCATTCTCCTTCTTGAAAATAAAGATCAATACAATGTATTAATAGAATTGCATGTGAACATGCTTTTTTAATTATTAAATAAAATATTTTAAATTTATCTAAATAATAATTTGCATGTAATATCAAGTAAAACTAACTCTAGTCTTTCTAAGGCTTTATTTTTTCTAAAAATATATTCACTAAAAATTAACTGTCTGTCTAAACTTAGCTCCATAAAAACTGTTCATGCAAACTAAATTTACACTAATAGTCTAAAAATAGAACCGAGTGAACTGCACTTCAGCATCACTTTTCAACATACCCCCCCTTGATGTTGAGTGGGCTCACATTTTGATCTTTGAGTGTCAAAAATTGATCTGTTGCAACTACTTTCGTGAAGATATCTGCCAACTGTTCTTTAGTGTTGATGTATTTCGATTCTACTACCTTCATCTGCACTAAATCTCGGATAAAATGATGCTTTAAATCAAAATGTTTTGTCCTATTGTGATGGACTAGATTCTTGGCCAATTTAATAACACCTATGTTATCACAAAAAATAACTATGGACTAAAGTTGAATCTCTCCAATTTCTTCAAGAAGTTTTCTAAGCCATAATGCTTGTGTACCTGCTAAAGTGACTACAACATACTCTACTTCTGTAGAAGAAAAGGCAACTGTACTTTGTTTCTTTGAGCTCCAAGTAATCAAACTAGAACCAAAAGAAAATTCATTCCTAGATGTTGACTTTCGGTCATCCAAACTACCTCCCCAATCAAAATCATTAAAACCAACAATATTGAACCTTTTAGAAATGTAGTAATGAATATCAAAATCTAGAGTGCCTTTCACATACCTCAAAATTCTCTTGGCTACCTTCATATGTATTTCTAATGGCTTTGTCATGTACCTTGAAACAAGTGAAACTAAATAAGCAATATCAGGTCTTGTATAAGTTAGAAACATTAAGCTTCCAACAATACTTCTATAGGTTGTCTCATCAACTCTTTTAGCACCATCATCTCTACACAGGACAACTCCATGAGCAACTAGAGTGGAGACTGGTTTACAATCAACCATATCAAATTTATTCAACACATCTTTAGCATACTTTGTTTGACACGTAAAAATTTTATTCTCACTTTGATAAACCTCTATTCCTAAAAAATATTTCATGAGACCTAAATCTTTTGTCTCAAATTCATTCATCATGGAAACTTTGAATTCATCTTTCATCATAAAACTGCTACCTATATACAACAAGTCATCAACATACAAACTTACAATTAGAATATCATTACCTTCTTGTTTGTAGTAAAGGTTAGGTTCACTTTTACTTCTTTGAAAGCCATTCTCTTGAAAGTATCCATCAATCCTAGCATACCATGCTCTTAGTGCTTGTTTGAGGCCATACACAGACTTCTTTAACTTGTAGACGTGATTTTCTTTTCCCTGCACTTCAAAACTTTGTGGTTGTTCCACATATGCTTCTTCTTCTAAGTACCCATTCAAGAAGGCACTTTTCACATCCATATGATGGATGCTCCAATTATTTTGATCAGCTAATGAAATCAACATTCTAATGGTCTCTTGTCTTGCTACTAGTGTAAATGTCTCTTCATAATCAATGCCATACTTATGTGTGAAGCATTTAGCAACTAATCTCCCTTTATGTGTTTCAACACTTCCATCACTGTCACACTTAATCTTGTAGACCCATTTCATGCCAATCTTCTTCTTGTCATGCAAAAACTTTGTAAGCTCTCAAGTGTCATTCCTATGAAAAGAATCCATCTCTTCTTGCATTGCTTAAATCTAAACTTCATTAGTATATGCATCTTAAAAACATGATGGTTCAAAATCAGCCCTGGTAACTAAATCAAAATTCAGTGTCTCACCTCTTGGATTTTCTTCATGTGCTTGATTTGAACTCCTTTAATAAATGTCACTCAATCTTCTTACCTTCCTTGTAGAACTAGGACTTGAATCTGGACTTACACTTAGAATTGAACAACTATATGAGGGGTTATTTATGGATTTGTAGCACTTGGAATAGAAATATTAGTGGGCTGTCCATGATCAATATCATTGATAATAACTTCATTTAAAATAGATTTGGACTTCTCCATATAGCCTTTTTCATGACCATAAACCCCCCCTTCATCAAAAATCACATCTCTTGACACAATAAGCCTATTAGTCAGAGGATTATATAACCTATAAGCCTTACTTTCCTCATTATATCCAACAAAAATGCATGACTCACTTTTTGGATCTATATTTTTCCTCTTTTGATTGGGAACATGAACATAGGCTAAGCAACCAAAAACTTTAAAATAATTAACATTTGGTTTTTTCTCATACCAGGCTTCATACAGAGTCATCTTGTCAAGTGCACTAGTGGGACTCTGATTGATAATATATACTGTTGTAGCAACTACATCTCCCCCAAAAGAATTACTTAATCCCTTTGTTTGTAGCATGCTTCATGCCATCTCCATCACTATATGATTCTTTATTTTAGCTACAACATTTTGTTGAGGCGTGTATGTAGTGGTGAGTTGTCTTCTAATGCCATGCATATCACAATAACCTTCAAAATATTTTGAAAAACATTATCCTCCATGATCAGTCCTTAAGCATTTTATTTTACACCCTTTTTCATGTTCTACAAGGGATATAAACCTCTTGAATGTCTTAAGATCTTCACCTTTGGTCTTCAAAAAATGAATCCAACACTATCGTGAGTAATCATTAATAAAAGTAATTAAATATGATGACTTACCCAAACTCTTTGTCTGCATAGGACCACAAATATCTGAATGAACTAACTGGAGTAGATAATGAGCCCTCCATTCATTGCTTTTGGAAATTTCTCTCTTGTATATTTTTCTTTAGCACATCCTTCACAAACCTCCTTGTGTTCTTCAACCTTAGGCAAACTAAAAACTAATGATTTTGATGTTAGAATCTTCAAACTATAAAAATTTAAATGCTCATAACTGAGATTCCACAACCATCTTGTATCCTTATATGCTTGATCTTGGATTAAAAATTTCATCCATTATAGAAAAAAAAATTCATTCCCTGACATGTGGTTAGAACATCCCTAATCTAAATACCAAACATCTTTAGAAACATTTTCAGCTTTGTCATAAGATAAAAATAAATTATCTAGAAGATTCTCATCACCTTCTTGAGCATAATGAATGCTTTTATCATTATTGCCTTCTTGTAATTTAAACCTATAATTAAAGTGGGCATACCTATTTCAATGATAACACTAGATATTTCTTTTATCAAATCATCCTCTACCTCTTCCTCGAAAACTACCTCTACCTCTATTTCCTCTTGAGTAATTCTGATTTTGACCTCTACCTTGGCCTTTATTACTTTTGATGTTACTATTGGCATCTTCACTATTTGTAACTTACAGTTTGGAGGAAAAATCTTTTTCATCACTTTCCCCAAATGAATCTCTCAATCTTTCTTCGTGAGACATCAAATATCCAAATAGATGATCAAATTGAAGGGTAGACAAATTCTTACTTTCTTCTATGATTATGGCAACATGGTTCCACCTTGGTGTGAGAGTCCTCAACATATTTTTGATCACAACCTCATTGTTCACAATTTCACCAAGTGTAGCCATCTTATTGACCACATATTTTACTATGACATAATAGGCACTCACACTTTAAGCTTCTTGAATCTCCAAATTATTGAATTCTCTCTTCAATGTCTATAACTTGATAACTTTGACTTGATCAGTACCTTGGTAAGCTTCTTTTAGAGTCTTCCAAGCATCCTCTATTTTCTTTTCTCCTACAATTCGTGGAAATAGGCTTCTATCTAGAGCTATTTGAATAGGAAATAAGGATAGAGCATTCTTTTTCTTAGCCTCCTTCTTAGTTGTTTTATCATTTATTGTGAGGGCATTCCAATCATCTAGCTCTACATAACCTAATTCAATAATCTCCCACAAATATTTTCCTATAAAAATAGTCATCATTTCAATACACCAATAATCATACTCATTTCCATCAAATTATGGAATGGGCAAGGAGTTACAATTTGACATGATAAATTTTTGGGAAAAATTCCAACTACTAAATCTTTAACCCAAAAGAAAAATACCTACTCTGATACCAGATGTAGATTTTTAAATAAAATTAAATCACAGCCAAATATATGCAATATTCATAATACAGAAGAAATAAGAATTTCAAAAATAAAAAATACTTCTTCTTTAAAAAATTAGAATCATTCTCCTTCTTGAAAATAAAGATCAATTACAATGTATTAGTAGAATTGCATGTGAACATGCTTTTCTAATTATTAAATAAAAAAATTGTAAATTTATCTAAATAATAATTTGCATGTAATATCAACTAAAAATAACTCTAGCCTTTCTAAGGCTTTATTTTTATTTTTAAATATATTAACTAAAAATTAACTATTAACTAAAAATTAACTAACTATCTAAATTTAGCTCCATAAAAATTGTTCATGCAAACCAAATTTACACTAATAGTCTAAAAGTAGAACTGAGTGAACTGGACTTCAGCATCACTTTTCAACAATTAAAGGTATTGATTTGTGGTCCTATAAACCTTAGGAAACCATCATATGAATTTATTCATGCAAAACTCTATGGTTGTCTTCATAAGTCTAATGTTTTAAGAGTTTGAATTATGAAAATCAAAGCTTGAACAAAAAAATTGAGTTATTATAAACATTAGGTTTCCATATTTCCCCTTGAAAAATTGACACTTTTGATTTATATATTAACAAATCTAATATTTCCATCTTAGTGTTCCTATATTTTTTTGAAGGACTACATGACTATTGAAAGAGACTTGTTAATCATTCATGATCATGTGCTACCCTTATTGCACAAAATCAATATAGCTGACATCACCATGTTATTTAAAATTATAGCCATTTTTAAAAGTTTCTAAGTCTTTAAATATCATGAGATCTAAGAGTCAGACATATGTCATTACTACATTACCTAGAGCCTTCAGCTTTTGTAAAAAAATTCTATGTTTTCAAAGTCTTTGAGCACCAAGTGGATGCCACACGATATTTTTTCATTACATAGAACTCCAAAAGATTTGAAATTAAATTTAATGGTTATGATCTCCCAAACTTTTGAGTTATTTCATTCTAATTATACCCACATTTTAAGTTCCAAGCATTCGACACTTGACATATTTTCATCAATCCATAACCATTCAAAGATTAACATAGTCTAATGAGTCCAAGTTCCTGCAGTCTAATGGATCCAATCTTTTGAGATCTGATAAGATGACAAGTGGTAGAATTATATTGGTCCAAACCTTCAAAGAAGATATACTCAGTTAATGTACTAATGGTCTCGTGGCTCTGAGTCTCTATGCCTTCAAGGCCTTGAGATCATGGCATATGTTGACATTCTATTATAAAAAACATTTACATAGATGTACATAGTTCAAAATGATCAATCACCCATACTCTTGTGCCTTTGAGGATCCATAGGCTTGAGATTGCTCCCTGTGGCATAGTTACATTAATTCTACAACCGCAGAGTATATAAAGTGAATATGTAATTTAAAGGCCCGTGTGAAAAAAAATGGACAAGTGTCATAGTCTTGGAGAAACAGACTCAAATTACACATAAATGAGTTTGAAAGTAAGGCAAATAAGTGATTAAGAAATAATTTGATAGTTTTCTAGAACATGATGATTAGACACATAAAGTTAAAGAATAGTTTCCATCTAGAAAACAAGTAAACCCACCAAAGTTGAATGAAACATTCAAATTGAAAGGCAAAGAAAATCAGAAGGATATTATTTGCATTGATGACACATGAATGTATTCAAGCCTCAAACATTTAAGAAATATTTGTGAAATCTAGTCAAAGATTAGTCATTTCACCATCACTTTATCAATTAAAATTTCAATTATGAGCCCTTGAGCATCTAAAGGCCCTATCTTTTTAATTAAACTTACAATAACAAACTAGATGATTTAAAAAATAAATTACATATTTTGGATTGACAAAATAGCCTCCTCTTTGAATTAGGTGCATGAATTTATCGAATTTGTGATATTCATAATCCACCATTTCATGTTCCATGTGTGGTTTTCTTAACACAATATTAAATTAGCATGGAGTTAAGTAATCACAATATGTCTCAAAACAATTTATTTTTAGAGAAATAAATTAGTATTTTATAATGATGTTGCATATATTTCAAATTATTCCCAATATTAGGATACTTATTATTGTTCGCCATCAATGGTTATACCAAGCTATTTTTTACTATCTCAATCTTCCCATCAGTTTTGGATTAAAATGTGTGGATATCTTCAATATTATGTCCATCTGTCTGAATAAACTATTTCAAGTGGATGCCTTGCCCGTAATATTTTCCAACTGGAAATTATTTTCTATGTGGCTTTGCTAGTATGCAACTCCCACATGTTATTTTAAGTGGTTTGATTGGTGGAAATCCATATACCATTCTCTTCCTATATAAAAACTACATACCTCTAAATTTTATATGCCCAAATCGTAAGTGCCATAGCCAATATTGATCATTGCATGAAATTATAAATGTTTCTTCAATAAGTTTTTTCAATCTTTGAGGTTATAAACATATTTCACTTTGGATATTAAGAAGAAACATTTTATTCCTCTTCATTTAAAATTTTGTAATTAGCCTATTGCTTGGTTTCTTACCCAAAATCACACATTCACCATTATCAAATTATATCCTATACCCTTTTTGCATGAATTGACTAATTCTTATAAAATTGTGTTGTGATCTCAAAACATAGTATACATCAAGGATATGTTTCTTTTCACCTTGTTTTGTTCTTTTTTAATTGATCCTTTCCCCATGACTGATACTTTGTGATCATTTTCCAACTTTACTTTTGATTTTACCAAATCATCTATTCTTACAAACAACTCCTTACTTCCACTCATTTTATTGGTATACCCACTATCCAAAAACCATACTTCCTTTGATCTCTCTTGTGCAACATTACATGTTATCAACACTGTGTTTTGCTCAATAGTGTTGGGCTAGTTTTCATTTCTAAAACTTGTCTTTTGTTTAGTCATATTATATTGCATTTTTTTACATTCAGATGCAAAATGCTCAAATCTTTTAATTTAATGACATTAAATGTGTGTTGTATTATACCTTCCTCCTTGATGATGTCTATGAAAATGATTATTGCCTCTTCCTCTTGATGGTGTGAAATAAATATGTGGGCTTGATGTTTGTCTGTTTTCAAATTGATTAAATTATCTACCTCCTCTTGGTAAAAAATGACCTCTGCCTTTGATGTAATTTGATATCCCTCTTGTTCTATTGATTTAAAGCTAAGTTTTGAATGCATTTTCCAATTAACATTACTCTGAATGGTTTATCATTTGCTCATGTGACAACAATGACCCCTTAATTCATCAACTAATAAATGAGTTAAATCCTTCTATTCTTCAATGGCCACTACAACTGAATCAAATTTTGCAGTCAAGCTTCTAAGTGATTTTATACATCCTTCTATTCTTTCATACTCTCACCACGAGTTCTTATTTGATTTATAATGCCCAATACATGTGTAAAGAATGAATTTATATATCTTTTTTCTTTCATATGAATATTTTAAAAATCCCTCTTAAGTATTTACAATTTGGTAGTTTTAAATTTGCTTGTACCTTAGTATGTTATTTACAGGCTTTTTCATGCTTACTTTGATCTTGTAGCAGCTACAACCCTTGAAAATATTGATTTTTTAATGGTTTGTTAAATTAAAAAAAAATGTTTTGGCATCTTTTTTCTTATTCTCTTTGAGTAGGTCCTACTCTGCTTGTGATAATCTTTGATATGCCTGATGGTTTGCTAGTTTAGGAAACCCATTTTCAACCAAGTCCAAAATATCTTGTGAATAGAATGGGGTTCTAATTTTTATACTACAAAAATCATAATTTTCCCATTAAAAACTGGTATTTGGGATTGACAAATGCTACCAATTACTCTTGCCATGGCTTCTCCAAAAACTAATCCCCTTCTATTTAATTTATATTATTAGAGTTTCTCCTTCTTCCTTTTAATGCTCTATTTCAACTAATGGTGTTCCCTTAATCCCTGCTCCTATGCCCAAACTTTAACTTCAAATATTTCCTTGGTTTGCTAGTTGCAAATTTTTATACCAATTTGATGGAATAAACCCACAGAAAAATAGATAAACAAAGAAAATATATTGATGCAGCAAAAACAAATGTAGAGTAGATAAATTTCATTAATAATCTTCAAAAATTAATATAAATTATGTATCCTCTATGTGAGTAGAGGTGCACAACACTCATTCATCTATTTTTTGCATACAAAATAACAGAGATTCATTGCTTATCTCTTTCTTCTTATAATAATAGAGTATGTTAACAATGATAGATATATTAGACAAAAAATTGGTTGCCTTTCACTGGAAGTCTCTACAAGTAGCATGAAAGAGAGAGAGAAAGAAGATATTAATTGGTGTCCATAAATATAGTTATGAATAAGAGATATATGAGGATATTTGACAACTTTAAAACATTAGGACTTGTTAGGTGATAAATATGAGTCGGTGGCATAGCTGGAAAGTGAGAAATATGGTAGGGGAGATTAATTATTCTTTGTTGACCTATAGGTCCATGTCTGCCAACAAATGACATTTAGGCATGTTTTTCTATTTATTCTTTTCTATATAATAAAATTCTTGTAGACCCATAAATTTTAAGCTTAAAATTCCACTCAAGATTATTTTGGTGTCATTGACAATATTTATCGATTGGTTCCACAAGAAGAAATTTTAAAAATATATTAATTCATTAAATTTATTTTATCTCTCGATAGACAATAGTTGGAATTAAAATAATATTGTCTTTTAAGAGATAAAGAGTAGTATTTTATATCATCTTTAGAGTGATAAAATTATATTGTCTCTTGAGAGACAAAATGATATTGTCTCTTGAGAGAAAAAAAAAGGTAGTATTCTATATTGTCTCTAGTGAGACAATAATTAGAGACATCCATTTTGAAACAATATATAATTTTTTTAGTCTCAACTTTAGATAATTTACTTAAGTATTTTCTATAATATTATCTCAAAACACCCCAACTTATTGTAGTGTGCAAACTGTATGTTATGTGATTCTGTTTCTTATTATTTGTATTAGTTTTCTTGATCTAGTTTAATGTTAGATTCCTTTCAATTTGCAATAATTACAATTCATTTGTATGAATATTATTATGTATTTTATTTAAATATATGAATTATTAATAAGTTATTCAAATCAAATGTTCTTGGGAACAAATAATATTCATGTTGATGAATAAAGTGTTGATACTAATTGTTGTCCCCAAAAAATGTCACTCATTTTTGGGACAACAAATAAACTATTTTGGCCCTGCAAGACCAAAATTGTCTCATCCCTTTTCAAAATTTGTTCTGAGCATTCAAATCCTTCATTTTTCAATATTTTTCAAAAAACTACAAACTCCACATGCTCATTTCTATGGACTCCGCAGGTTAGTTTCTACGGACTCTGCAAGAGAGAAACATATTCAACACTTAGCAATTTTTTCTATCAGGAAGTCCAGAAGACCATCTTTCAAGGCCTCGAAGAGAAAATTCCATCCAAGAAAGTTCAAACCTCAAAAAGCAATGGAAGCTGTCAAATGTCATCTATCGAGACACAGTTTCTAGTAAGTTTCAAAGCAGTGAAACATGCCACGTGTCCCGTTATAACTCAACGGAGCACGACAAGTGTCTGCATCCACATTTTAGGTTTTTAATAAGTTTTAAAGATTATTTCAATAAGTTTATCTCAAATTCCAGTGGAAGCTACCAAGTGTCATCTACCAAGACCCATAATAATTTACTTCTAGATATGGCGGAAGTCACCTCGTGTCCCATTATAACTCTGCAAAAGCCGACATGTGTCAACATCCACAGCTCCTTCCTTTGTTTTGTAAGGACTATGGTGGGTCCTAGGTGAGTGGCTAAATGCAAGCAGAAAATGTGACATGTCATCATCTACATGAATCCAAATGAGTCCCAATGTTTCTATATTATTTCTAAAAGCTCAGCGAAGCACGACAAGTGTCTGCATCTGCATTTTGAGTTTATTATAATCTACAAAGCTTCTTTCGATAAGCTTCCCTCAGAGTTCTATGGAAGGTGTCAAGTGATTATGGTGGAAGGTTTTAATATGTTTTTCTAAAAAATAGTAGAAGTCACCACGTGTCCCTTGAAAATCTTGGTGGAAGCCGACAAGTGTCAACACTCACAGCTTCTTCCTTCTGCTTCTTTGTTTTGTAAGGACTGTGGTGGGCCCCGAGTGAGTTTATAAACTAAGTGGAACATGCCACATGTCATCGTCTACATGAGTCCAAATGAGTCCTAATGTTTCTATATTTTTTCTAAAGCTCAGTGAAAGTCACCATGTGTCATCTTCTGTGGGACTCTCAAAAGACATCTAAAGCCCCTATAAGTTAACCGGATGCTTCCACGTGTCCTCACCTGCTTCACAGTGGAACACACCACATGTCACTTGTTGACATTAGTGGAAAGTGGCTAGATAAAGTGGGAAAGACATGAAGGAATTGCTAAGGAGGATGACAGGCCTACAACCATCAAATTCAGGGCAACCAACTAGCTGTTGGCTTTCATGTGATGATGGACCTAAATGCATTTAAAGATCTTTAGGGTGAAAGGAAGAACCAAAGGAATCAAAAAGGATAAAATATAGATTGAGGAAAAAAATAGCCAGGAAAGGGGGAACGATGGAAAAAGATCAGAAATATCTGTGTATGAGATATGTTTCTAGAAGGTGAAGCAATCCACCAAGTGGACATCAAAGAGAATAAATATTCAAGGGCATATCCTATTTTTTTGCATTGAGTAGAGCAAACAAATATGCACACATTAGGAAACACATCAAGTGGCCCATATTAAAAACTGACGCTCAATTCCAACATAGCCCATGGATAGAATTTAAAATGCATTAAAGGCATTGAATGCATCGTAGGCCATTTTTGTGAAACAAAGTGCCCAAGTCTTTCTTGGAGAACTATATATTCATCTCTCTCTTATTTTTTTTAAAAAAGAAGAGATTGCTCTCTGTTATCAGAAACAAAACTCTACCCAAATTGAAAGGCATTGCTAAGACTTTGAGCTTAGATTGTTGATCATATTTCATTATTTGAATAAGAAAACAAGTGACTTTTCAGACTCTGTGCTGGAATATCTTAGTTGTTGGGGAAATTGTTCTTATGTATGTTTCCTTAATACATTTTTTATCCATTTAATTAAATAAGTAGAATCAGTGAAAGTAATCAGGGAGGTGTCCTAAAGCCATCTGTGGAGAGACTTTTTACCCCCACAATTGCCTTTAGTGTTTTTTCTTTCTATTCTTATGTAAAAGATCTTGGGATGACTTTGTGCCCTCATTATCCTTCATATTATGTTTCTGTGTAAAGCACCTTATGATGACTTTGTGCCCTCATTGTCCTTCATATCTTACTCTTGGGCAGTCGAGGTGGAGACTTTGTGCCATGTCTCAGTCTGCTAGTTACTACGCCCTTGGTTACCAGTTACTTTTACTACCTGAAGGAACTCATGTTGTTTCTTGCAAGATCACTTTTGAAAGAAGAGAAGTGCCTTCAGTATTTTCATTAGGATTTTCTCCTTTGCTTGTTAACATCATCTCTAAAAAAAGAGAGATGGATGGTTTATCCTACCTATGAGTGTTAATTTTTGCTTATATATGTGTATGTGTATATATATATATATATATATATATATATATATATATATATATATATATATATATATATATATATATATATATAGCTCCTACATATTTATAAAGAACCTTCCCTTGATGAGAGGAGATATTTGTCCCCTTTTGATGTAGTAAACCTGCACATCTACCTGACCGATCTCCCTATGTTTTGGTTGAAGAGACCTATTTTGCTCATCAGTTAGCTGATTGACAAAATATTCACCCAATAGTTTTTGGCAACTCCACTGGGGACAGTAATTTTATGCAACTTGGAGCCTCAAGCTTCATATTGAAACATCACCTGTGTCTTACCCATTATCATTATATCCTTATCCATTTATCCCGCTAGGGAAGAATGCACAGTTTGAATCCTCAAGCTTCAAGTTGAAGTAGTGCCAGTTCTTTTCCATTTTTATTTTTACACTCTGGCAGATCCACGATATTCACAAAGCCAAAGGGCTAAAGGTATTTTTGACCCTATATTCAAGTTGGTACAACAAAGTAATTTTGATATATTTCCTTCATCATCTCACCTCCAGTGAACCATGAGCTTTCCTCCTACTAAAGTCAAGTCTCCATTACTAGGCAAAGCCTCTATTTACACTATTAATAAAGCTTTGTCAATACTTACCCCTCTAATATTTTTTATTCCAACTTTCCATAGTCATACAATGGTAGTTCAAGGCCCTTAGGGTAACTCTTTTGGCCCACTCAATTTAACTCCACCTCTACATGAGCTACCACGCAGTTCAAAGAAAAATTTCCCCAAGTGCTATGGTGATGGGAAGGTTCATCCTGATGAACATATTACAGCCTTCAACATAGCCTATGGCATAATAGGTGTGGAGTATGAGGATGTCCCAGTCAGGATTTTCATGGAAACACTACAAGGTGCTGCTACAAACTAGTTTTACCATTTGCAGGCCTAGACTGTGACTGACTAGAACACTCTCAAAGCTAAATTTGAAGCCAGATTCAAGCCTGTAGAAGATGCACATGCCCTGTTGGCTCAACTCACACAAATGAAGAAGCAACCCCATGAACCAATGAGGGATTTCATAGCCAAGTTTGACAAGATGAGGATTAAGATTCCTATAATTGCTCACCCTACGCTTGAGAATATCAAATGTTTCTTCATTAACTCTCAGCTACCTAAAGTAAGTTTTTTGCTAAGATGTGGTGGCCAATTAGACCTTGCTACAGCTCAAGATTTGGTCACTAAGGTGGAAGATGACCTTATCTTGGCAGGAAAGATAAGGAGAGATCCTAACAGAGGTAAATCTTCTTCATCTTCTAAATATCCATCTACAGATACCACTGATCCAATGGTGTAAAAGCTGGTAAATGAGTTGTTATCTCTTAAGAAGAAAATGGCACAAGGGATATCTTTAGCTCCTTCATATAGAGATATGCCAAGGAAGACATTCCCCAATCAATCATACCAAGGCAATGCTGCCAGGAATTAAGGATAGCTAAATCATCTTCCTCCCCCACAGAGGAACCTTGCCCTTGAAGCACCTCCAACCAACTCAGTAGTTGGATATCTAGAAATAAAACATGATTTCTCTTTCTAAACTGAGTTTGAGCAGTAAAATGATGCTAATCTCTTCACGAACGATCAAGAAGAATCAGCTGGCAACTCCCACATTGGTTTCCTAAATTACTAGGATGAATCTAGAAGTGAAGGAAATGCAGCTAAGGGATCATATGTTGTGTTCACCTGGTCTAAGAACCAGTCATCCTAGGAGGCTAACAAAGAGAAGATAGAGGAGCAACCTTAACTAGCAATTTCAATTGCTAAGGAGGGAACCCCTCTTCCTTTCCAATCAAAGGACCTAGTGATTGTAAGAAAGGTAAGTGCCTCAAATATCCCTATGCCTTCTACTTTAAATTCACAAGCCATTCCTCCCCCTCCCAAAAACCAAAAGGATGAACTCCCATCCTCTCTTCTTAGTCTATTTCAGTCATTTGACATAGTCGACCATGTCAAGAAAACTAAAATCCATATGACTAAATTTGAATTTCTACAAGCCATTCTTGAGTAGTTGGATAGGTTGGTAGAGTGTGTGAAGAATAAATTCATCCCTATAGACCAAGAGATTAGAAAGCTAACTCATGATTCCCTAAGGAACATGCCCATCCCAAACAACTTTGTCATTACTCCTTCTACCCTCGAGAAAATAGAGCCTTTCTATGTTTCCTTATTGATAAATGGTCACAAGCTTAGCAATTGCATCATCAATTTTGGAGCTTCAAACAATGTCATGCCTGCCAAGGTGGAAGAATCCCTTGGTCTCACATTGACCAAGACATTCGGTAGATGTTTTTCAATGGAGAA
The DNA here is from genome assembly GCA_037957365.1 of Torreya grandis. Classification (NCBI taxonomy): domain Eukaryota; kingdom Viridiplantae; phylum Streptophyta; class Pinopsida; order Cupressales; family Taxaceae; genus Torreya; species Torreya grandis. The sequence continues at coordinate 6,101,214 of JARHVA010000137.1, read as the reverse complement.
CAAGCAAGTACCACTGCTAGGGCAAATCAAAGACACCTAATTTGCATTTGCAACCTTTCTAGACAAAAGAATCAAGATTACTGTCTTGGTGGTTGACATCCCTGCATCCTATGGCATTCTTCTTGGACTAAATTTCTACAAGGATGTGGGAGGAAAACTAAGCATGGACCTATTTGAGGCAAGGATCCCTATCAAAGGTGTAATGAAGAGATTTCTCCCTTAAAATGAGGCAATCTACATGGTCACCTAAATGTTGGCCCCTATAGCTCAATTTTTGTTTGAGTCTTCAAGGAGGGGTAATTACTTCTTGACCACATAGGGTGTTCATATTTATATAGATAAAAGTCTTGTATGTAGAAATCTAAAAATTGATTCAAACAAGACATCAAAAGAATTAGTAGGGTGTAGTATAGATGAAAAATGATATTCCATCTCTAATGAATAAAAATCTGATAGAAGATAAGTTTTTGATGATGTTTAGATCCTGGAATCCAATTGCATCAATTCTTCTACCAATGCTAGAGTCGAGACTGTGTTGATATCTCCTCAAGGAGATATTTTTTCTTCATACAAGTTACAGTTCAACAAAACTAACAACACAGCTAAATGTGAATCTCTATTTATCATATTGAAGGTTGCTCAAGACCAAGATGTCAAACTCCTTCACACCAAAGGAGATGTTGAGCTGATGATTTGTCAAGAGTTTGATACTGACAATCAAAACATGTGCTAGACTAAACTAGTAGAATAACAAGCTATGGTAGAGGACCATACTACTGCACTCCAAATTCAATAAAAGGAACTCTTTACCGAGGGAGCAAAGATTTATGATTTTCAAATTGAAGACTACGTCTTGCCATGGGACAAGAAGAGATAACCAAAAGGAGTGCATAGAAAATGTGATTCCCGGTGGAGAATTACATTCACCTATCACTGATTCTAGGAAAAAAATGGTTTCCTACTAGTTTATTAGGACATAATGCCATTTTCATTGTCTCACAATGGGTAGCATCTGAATTACTTCAATTCTTGAAGTATCAGATAAGTTCACATGTACATATGTATATTTGTATAGTCTTTTGTTCTATTTTGTGCTTTTCATTTTCATTTTTGGCACCTTTATGTTTTGGGTAACATGACTCCATAGCCCAATGGCATACTTCAAGGCAATAGAGATTCTAGTTACTACTCCCTCAGCTATTTCAAATTTTCAACTGAAGGAAGTTCTACAACTGGAGCCAACTGTTGTCCCCAAAAAATGTCACTCATTTTTGGGATAACATATGAACAATTTTGGCCCTACAAGACCAAAATTGTCTCTTCCCTTTTCAAAATTTGTTTTGAGAATTCAAATCCTTCATTTTTCAAGCTTCTTTAGAAAACTATGAACTTCACAGGCTCATTTCTATGGACTCTGCATGCTCATTTCTAAAGACTTCGTAGGTTAGTTTCTATGGACTCTCTAGGAGAGAAACAAGTTCAACACTTAGCCATTTTTTCTATCAAGAAGTTCAAAAAACCATCTTTGAATGCCCTAAAGAGAAATTTCCCTCTGGGAAAGATCAAACCTCAAAGAGAAGTGGAAGCTGCCAAGTGTCATCTGCTGGGACACAGTGTCTAGTAAGTTTCAAAGCAGTGAAACATGCCACGTGTCCTGTTATAACTCATCAGAGCGTGACAAGTGTCTGCATTATCATTTTAGGTTTCTAATAAGTTTTGAAGCTTATTTTAATAAGCTTTCCTCATAGTCCAATGGAAATTTCCAAGTGTCATCTACTGAGACCCATTATAATTCACTTCTAGATATGGTAGAAGTTAACTCATGTCTTGTTATAACTTTACGGAAGCCAAAAAGTGTCAACATCCACATCTCCTTCCTTTGTTTCATAAGTACTATGGTGGGTCCTGGGTGAGTGGATAAACTTGAGTGGAATACACCATGTGTCATTGTCTATGTGAGTCCAAATGAGTCTCAATGTTTCTATATTATTTATAAAAGCTCAGCGGAGTGTGACAAGTGTTTGCATCCACATTTTGAGTTCCTTATAAGCTAAAAAGCTTCTTTCGATAAGCTTCTCTTAGAGTTCCACAAACGGTGCAAGTGGTGATGGCGGAAGGTTTCAATATTTTTTTCTAAAAAGTAGAAAAAGTTGCCATGTGTCCCTTGAAAAGCTTAGCAGAAATTGACAAGTGTCAACATCCACATTTTTTCCCTTCTACTTATTTATTTCATAAGGACTATGGTGGGCCCCAAGTGAGTTGATAAACTAAGAGGAACATGACACGTGTCATCATCTACATGATTCCAAATGAGTCATAATGTTTCTATATTATTTTTAAATCTCAATAGAAGCTGCCACGTGTCATCTTTCATGGGACTCTCAAAAGACATCTAAAGCATCTATAAGTTAAGCGGATGCTACCACATGTCCTCACCTATTTCACAGTGAACACGCTACGTGTCACTTATTGAGATCAATAGAAAGTGGCCAGAGCAAGCAGGAAAGACATGAAAGAATTGCTAAGGAGGATGACGGGCCCGTAGCCATCAAATTTAGGGCAACTAATTAGCCATTGTCTTTCAAATGATGATGAACCTGAATGCATTCAAAGATCTTCAGGGTGAAAGAAAGAACCATCAAGAGGAAGAACCAAAGGAATTAGAAAGGAGAAAAGATAGCCTGAGGACAAAATACAGCCAAGAAAGGGGGAACGATGGAAAAAGATCAAAAAAATCCATGCATGAGATATGTTTTTCAAAGGTGAAGCAGTCCACCAAGTGGACATCAAAGAGCGCAAACATTCAATGGCATGGCCTATTTTTTTGAATTGAGTAGAGCGAATATTTTTGCACACATCAAGAAACACATTAGGTGGCTCATATTAAAAACTGACCCTCAATTCCAACATATCCCATGGACAAAATTTAAAATGCATTGAAGGCATTGAATGCATCATAGGCCATTTTTGTGAAACACAGCACCCAAGTCTTTCTTGGAGCACTATATACTGGACTCTCTCTTATTGTTTAAAAAAAATAAGAGATCTCTCTTTGTTATCAAAAACAAAACTCTGCCCAAATTGAAAGGCATTATTGAGACTTTGAGCTCAGATTGTTGATCATATTTCATTATTTGAATAAGAATACAAGTGACTTTTCAGACTTTCTGCTGGAATAGCTTGGTTGTTGGGGAAATTGTTCTTATGTCTTTTTCCTTCATACATTTTTTGTCCATTTAATTAAATAAGCAGAATTAGTGAAAGTAATCAAGAAGGTGTCTTGAAGCCAAACTTGGAGAGACTTTGTGCCCCCATAATTGCCTTTAGTTTGTTTTCTTTCTATTCCTATGTAAAGGATCTTGGGATGACTTTGTGCCCTCATTATCCTTCGGATTTTGTTTCTATGTAAAGGAAATTGTGACAAATTTGTGCCCTCATTATCCTTCGTATCTTACTCTTGGGCAGTCGAGGTGGATACTTTATGCTACATCTCAGTCTATTGGTTACTACACCCTTGGTTTCTAGTTACTTTTACTACCTGAAAGAACTCTTGCTATTTCCTGCAAGATAACTTCTGAAAGAAGAGAAGTGCCTTCAGTATTTTCATCAAGATTTTCTCCTTTGCTTGTTAACATCAACTCTAAAAAAGAGAGATGGATGGTTTATCCTACCTCTGAGTGTTATTATATATATATATATATATATATATATATATATATATATATATATATATATATATATATATATATATATATATATATATATATATATATGTATGTATGTATGTATATGTATATGTATATATATATATATATGTATATATATATGTATGTGTGTGTGTATATATATATACACACACATACATATACATATACATATACATATATATATATATATACACACACATATATATACATATAAATATACATAGCTCCTGCATATTTATATGGAACCTCCCCTTGATGAGAGGAGAGATTTGTCCCCTTTTGATGTAGTAAACTTGCACATCTGGTTGACCAATCTCCCTATGTTGTGGTTGAAGAGACCTATTTTGCTCATCAGTTAGCTGATTGACAAAATATTCACCCAACACTAATTACAAGTCAAAAGGCATAAAATTTTCACTAAAATTTTATAAATGAAGTTTATAAAAAATTAAATGTGATGTAATAATTTTGATCACACAGCTTCTAATCTTGTAGTTGTTTCTTTCAGTTAATCTAAAAATAAAAAATAATTAAAAATATTGTAATTCAACCAATAAAAATGATGATTTATTATATTATCCACTAAACTACAAATCCTTCTAAATATTTTAGACATGAAAAATGTCAGAGATATAAACTTTTAAAAATATAATATAACTGAATAATACTGATCTCAATTATTCCCCCTGTATATAGACATATGTAAAGAAGACCACTATTTTACTCTCTAAGATCTAATACATAACATCATCTCAATTTAATTTATCATCATTATGTACATGCTCATGCATAAGCACCTTAATAGATCTCTCAATTTGTTTTATATTGGCCTCTATTTTCCCTTTTAGCATCAAAACAACTTTTGCCATGCTTGGTCTCAAACTCTCATCATTTTGAATGCAAAAAATGCTTACCACAATTGCTCTTCTTACTTCTTCAATGTTTGCATTATTTACAATCCTTTCATCCAGAAGGTGCATCATGTTTCCCTTTTCAATTTGAGCTATATCCCATGTAGGAAAGTAGTATCTAGATTCTTTTACGCTCAGGTCTAGATTTATTTTCCCTTATATTATTTCCAACAAAGTCATGTCAAAACTGTATACATCTACTTTTGGAGTGATTGGAATGTTGGAGATCCACTCTAGAGCTAAATAGCCTCTTGTTCCACTTATAGTCATCACAACCTTACTAAAATGTCTACCTAAAAGTTTGTTGAAAAGTGATGCTAAAGTGTAATTCACTCAGTTCTATTTTTAGACTATTAGTGTAAATTTAGTTTGCATGAACAATTTTTGTGGAGCAAAATTTAGACAGTTAGTTAATTTTTAGTTAATATATTTTTAGAAAAAAATAAATCTTTAGAAAGGCTAGATTTAGTTTTTGTTAATATTACATGCAAATTATTATTTAGATAAATTTAAAATATTGTATTTAATAATTAGAAAAGCATGTTCACATGAAATTCTATTAATACATTGTAATTGATCTTTATTTTCAAGGAGAAAGAGAATGATTCCAATAATTTGAAGAAGTATTTTTTTATTTTTGTAATTCTTATTTCTTTTGTATTATGAAAATTGCATATATTTGGATGTGATTTAATTTTATTTAAAATTCTACATCTGGTATTAGAGCTAGTATTTTTCTTTTTGGTTAAAGATTACGTAATTGGAATTTTGCCAAAAATTTATCATGTCAAATTATAACTCCTTGCCCATTCTAGAATTTGATGGAAATGAGTATGATTATTGGTGTATCAAAATGATGACTTTTTTAATAGGAAAATATTTGTAGGAGATTGTTGAATTGGGTTATGTAGAGCCAGCTGATTGGAATGCCCTAACAATGAATGATAAAACAACTAAGAATGAGGCTAAGAAGAAGAATGCTTAAGCCTTATTTCATATTCAAATCACTCTAGATAATAGCCTATTTTCACATATTATTGGAGAAAAGACAATAGATGATGCTTGGAAGACTCTAAAAGAAGCTTACCAAGGTAGTGATCAAGTCAAAGTTGTCAAGTTACAGACACTGAAGAGAGAATTCAAGAATTTGAAGATGCAAGAAGCTGAAAGTGTGAGTACCTATTATGTCAAAGTAAAAGATGTGGTCAATAAGATGGCTACACTTGGTGAAATTGTGAACAATGAGTTTGTCATCAAAAAGGTCTTGAGGACTCTCACACCAAGGTGGAACCATGTTTCCATAATCATAGAAGAAAGCAAGAATGTTTCTACTCTTCAATTTGATCATCAAGTTGGATCTTTGATGTCTCATGAAGAAAGATTGAGAGATTAATTTTAGGAAAGTGATGAGAAAGCTTTTTCCTCCAAATTACAATTCACAAAGAATGAAGATGCTAATATTAGCATCAAAAGTAATCAAGGCCAAGGTAGATGTCAAAATCAGAATTACTGAAGAGAAAATAGAGGAGGAGGTGGTTTATGAGGAAGAGATGGTTTTAGAGGAAGAGGTAGAGGTTGATTTAATAAAAGAAATATCTAGTGTTATCATTGTAACATGTATGGCCAATTTAATTATGATTGTAGATTAAAATAAGGAAATAATGATAAAAGCATTCATTATGCTCAAGAAGGTGATGAGAATCCTCTAGATAGTTTATTTTTATCTTATGACAAAGTTGAAAATGTTTCTAAATATGTTTGGTATTTAGATTCGAGATGTTCTAACCACATATCAGGGAATTGAAAACTTTTCTCTATAATGGATGAAATTTTTAAAATCCAAGATCAAGCTTGGTGATGACAAATCATTGGAGGTTGATGCAAAAGGAGCTATGGAAGTCCATACAAAAGAAGGTATGAAGAGTGTTAAAGAAATTTATTACACTCCAAAGTTAAAGCATAATTTGTTGAGTGTTGGAAAATTATGTGAGAAGAATTATAAAGTTTTATTTAAAAATGAACAATGTATAATTTATGATAAGAATCAAGGAAATAGGGTGGTAACAGTTGTGCCTATGACAAAGAATAGGATGTTCCCATTGAATTTTGGTAAACATAACAGGAACCTTGTCAATATGGCATATGAAGATACAATTTGGTTATGGCATCTCAGGTATGGGCATTTAAATTTTCATATTTTTAAAATTCTAACATCAAAAGTATTAGTCTCTGGTTTGCCTAAGGTTGAAGAGCACAAGGAAGTTTGTGAAGGATGTGCTAAAAGAAAACATGCAAGAGAGAAATTTCCAAAAGGCAATGCATGGATTGATCATTATCAACTCCAATTAGTTCATTCATAAATATATGGTCCTATGAAGACAAAGAGTTTGGTTAAGTCATCATATTTCATTACTTTTATTAATGATTACTCATGACAGTGTTGGGTTTATGTTTTGAAGACCAAAGGTGAAGCTCTTGAGACATTCAAGAGGTTTAGAGGCCTTGTATAAAATGACAAAGGGTGCAAAATAAAATGATTAAGGACTGATCATGGAGGATAATTTTGTTCAAAATCCTTTTAAAGTTATTTTGATATGTATGGCATCAAAAGACAACTCACCATTGCATACACACCTCAAAAAAATGGTGTAGCTGAAAGGAAGAATCATACAGTGGTGGAAATGGCACAAAGCATGCTACAAACAAAGGGATTAAGTAATTCTGTTTGGGGAGATGTAGTTTCTATAGTAGTATATATTCTTAATCAGAGTCCCACTAGTACACTTGACAGGATGACTCCATATGAAGCCTGATATGAGAAAAAGCCAAATGTTAATTATTTCAAAGTTTTTGGTTGCTTAGCCTATGTCCATGTTCCTGATCAAAAGAGGAAAAAGTTAGATCCCAAAAGTGAGTCATGTATTTTTATTGGATATAGTGAGGAAAGTAAGGCTTACAGTTTATATAATCCTCTCACAAATAGGATTATTGTGTCAAGAGATGTGGTTTTTGATGAAAAGGGAGTTTATGGTCATCAAAAAGGCCATATGGAGAATTCAAAATCTCTTTGAAATGAATTTATTATGGTTGATATTGATCTTGGGCAGCCCACTAATATTTTTGTTCCAAGTGATATAAATCCACCAAATAACCCCTCATCTAGTTGTTCAATTCCAAGGGTAAGTCCAGATTCAAGTCCTAGTTCTACAAGGAAGGTAAAAAGATTGAGTGACATTTATCAAAGGAGTTCAAATCAAGCACATGAATAAAATTCAAGAGGTGAGACACTAAATTTTGCTTTACTTATCAAGGCCGATTTTGAACCATCATGTTTTGAAGATGCATATACTAATGAAGTCTGGGTGGAAGAAATGCAAGAAGAGGTGGATTCTATTCACAGGTATGACACTTGGGAACTTACAAAGCTTCCACATGACAAGAAGAAGATTGACACCAAATGGGTCTTCAAGACTAAGTGTCATAGTTATGGAAGTGTTGAAAGGCATAAGGTTAGATTAGTTGCTAAAGGCTTCACATAGAAGTATGGCATTGATTATGAAGAGACATTTGCACCGATAACAAGATAAGAGACCATTAGAACGCTGATTTCATTATTAGCTCAAAATAATTGGACCATCCATCATATCGATGTGAAAATTGCCTTCTTTAATGGGTACTTAGAAGAAAAAGGATATGTGGAACAGCCACAAGGTTTTGAAGTGCAAGGAAAAGAAAATCGTGTCTACAAGTTAAAGAAGGATTTGTATGGCCTAAAACAAGCACCAAGAGCATGGTATGCTAGGATTGATGGATATTTTCAAGATAATGGCTTTCCAAGAAGTAAGAGTGAACATACCCTTTACTACAGACAAGAAGGTAATGATATTCTAATTGTAAGTCTATATGTTGATGACTTGTTATATATGGGTAGCAATTCTATGATGAATGATGAAATCAAAGTTTCCATGATGAATGAATTTGAGATGAAAGATTTAGGCCTCATGAAATATTTTTTAGGAATGGATGTTTATGAAAGGGAGAATAAAATTTTTATTTGTCAAACAAAGTATGCTAAATATATGTTAAATAAATTTGATATGGTTGATTGTAAACCAGTCTCCACTCTAGTTGCTCATGGAGTTGTGTTATGTAGAGATGATGATGCTGAAAGAGTTGATGAGATAGCCTATAGAATTATTTTTGGAAGCTTAATGTTTCTAACTCATACAAGACTTGATATTGCTTATTCAATTTCACTTGTTTCAAGGTACATAATAGAGCCATCATAAATACATACGAAAGTAGCTAAGATAATTTTGAGGTATGTGAAAGGCACTCTAGACTTTGGTATTCATTAATACACTTCTAAAAGGTTCAATCTTGTTGGTTTTAGTGATTCTGATTGGGGAGGTAGTTTGGATGACCGAAATTCAACATTTGGGAATTATTTTTATTTTGATTCTAGTTTGATTACTTGGAGCTCAAAGAATCAAAGTATAGTTGCCCTTTCTTCTACATAGAAAGAGTACATTTTAGTCACTTCAGTAGGTACACAGACATTATGGCTTAGAAAACTTCTTGAATAAATTGGAGAGATTCAAGTTCAGGCCATAGTTTTTTTTTTTATATAACATTAGTGCTATCAAATTGGCCAAGAATCTAGTCCATCATAGTAGGAAAAAACATTTTGATTTAAAACATTATTTTATGTAAAATTTAGACTAGAATAAAGTAGTAGAATTGAGATACATCAACACTAAACAACAATTAGCTAATATATTCACTAAGGCAGTTGCAAAGGATCAATTTTTGAAACTCAGAGATCAAATTATGAGCCCTCTCAGCATCAAGGGGGAGTATGTTGAAAAGTGATGCTAATGTGAAATTCACTCAGTTCTATTTTTAGACTATTAGTGTAAATTTAGTTTGCATGAACAGTTTTTGTGGAGCTAAATTTAGACAGTTAGTTAATTTTTAGTTAATATATTTTTAGAAAAAACAAAGCCTTAGAAAGGCTAGTGTTAGTTTTAGTTGATATTACATGCAAATTATTATTTAGATAAAATTAAAATATTTTATTTAATAATTAGAAAAACATGTTCACATGCAATTCTATTAATACATTGTAATTGATCTTTATTTTCAAGGAGAAGGGCAATGATTCCAATAATTTGAAGAAGAAGTATTTTTTATTCTTACAATTCTTATTTCTTCTATATTATGAATATTGCATATATTTGACTATGATTTAATTTTATTTAAAATTGTACAAAGCTTTTCGAACCCAAAATTAGCTAATTTCAAAGAGAAACTGCCATCTAGAAGAATGTTATCTAGTTTGATATCAAAGTGTATAATGTGATCTCTGCATTGTTCATGGAGATAAACTAAACCTCTTGTAGTGCCTAAAGCTATATCAAATCTAGTCTTCCAGTCCAACACCATCCTTACTCCTTTAGGGTTGATGGATACTAAGGAATTCAGGGAACCGTTGGACATGTACTCATAAATAATTAATATTTGAGGTCCCTTTGTGCAAAATAACTTGACCCTATATAAATTCACATGTTGTATATTTCCAACGGTGCTTATTTCTGCATGGAATTGTTTCTCTCCTCATATAGATGTATAATTTTAAATAATATTAAATCACAACTAAATATATTCAATATTCATAATACAAAAGAAATAAGACTTTCAAAAATAAAAAAATACTTCTTCAAATTATTGGAATCATTCTCCTTCTCCTTGAAAATAAAGATCAATTACAATGTATTAATAGAATTGCATGCTAACATGCTTTTGTAATTATTAAATAAAATATTTTAAATTTATCTAAATAATAATTTGCATGTAATATCAACTAAAACTAACTCTAGCCTTTTTAAGGCTTTATTTTTTTTTAAATATTAACTAAAAATTAACTAACTGTCTAAATTTAGCTCCATAAAAATTGTTCATGCAAACTAAATTTATACAAATAGTCTAAAAATAGAACTATGTGAACTACACTTTAGCATCACTTTTCAGCATACTCCCCCTTGATGCTGAGAGGGCTCACAATTTGATCTCTAAATTTAAGAAATTAATCCTTTGCAACTGCCTTACTGAAGATATCTACTAACTATTCTAAAGTGTTGATGTATCTCAATTATACTACCTTCATCTGTACTAACTCTCAGATAAAATGAGATTTTAAATCAAAATGTTTTGTCCTACAGTGATGGATTGGATTTCTATCCAATTTAATATCACTAATGTTATCACAAAAAATTACTGTGGGCTGAACTTAAATCTATCCAATTTCTTCAAGATGTTTTTTAAGCCATAATTCTTGTGTACCTACTGAAGTAACTGCAATATACTCTACTTCTGTAGAAGAAATGGAAACTATACTTTACTTCTTTGAGATCCAAGTAATCAAACCAAAACCAAAATAAAAATAATTCCTAGATGTTGACTTTTGGTCATCCAAACTACCTCCCCAATCAGAATCACTAAAACTAACAAGATTAAACATTTTAGAAGTGTATTAATGGATACAAAAATCTAGAGTGACTTTCACATACCTCAAAATTCTCGTGGCTACCTTCATATGTATTTATGATGGCTCTGCCATGTACCTTGAAATAAGTGAAACTGAATAACCAATATCAGTTCTTGTATGAGTTAGAAACATTAAGCTTCTAAAAACACTTTTATACGCTATCTCATCAACTCTTTCAGCACCATCATTTCTACACAACACAACTCCATGAGCAACTGGAGTGGAGATTGGTTTACAATCAACCATATCAAATTTCTTCAAAATATATTTAGCATACTTTGTTTGACAAATAAAATTTTTATTCTCCCTTTGAATAACCTCCAATCATAAAAAATATTTTATGAGGCCTAAATCTTTCATCTCAAATTCATTCATCATGGAATGATTGAATTCATCCTTCTTCATAGAACTCCTACCCATATACAACAAGTCATCAACATATAAACTTACAATTAGAATATCATTACCTTCTTGTTTTTAGTAAAGTATAGGTTCACTCTTACTTCTTTGAAAACCATTAATTTGAAAATATCTATCAATCCTAGCATACCATGTTCTTGGTGCTTGTTTGAGGCCATACAAAGCCTTCTTTAACTTGTAGACATGATTTTCTTTTCCATGCACTTAAAAACCTTGTAGTTTTCCACATATACTTCTTATTATAAGTACCCATTCAAGAAGGAAATTTTCACATCCATATGATGGATGCTCCAATTTGTTTGAGCTGCCAATGAAAACAACATTCTAATGGTCTATTATCTTGCTACTGGTACAGATGTCTCTTCATAATCAATGTCATACTTCTGTATGAAGACTTTAGCAACTAATCTTGCCTTATGCCTTTCAACACTTCCATCATTGTTCTACTTAGTCTTGTAGACCCATTTGGTGCCAATATTCTTCTTGTCATGTGGAAGATTTGTAAGCTCCCAAGTGTCATTCTTATGAATAGAATCCATCTCTTCTTTCATTCCTTGCATCCAAACTTCATTAGTATATGCATCTTCAAAACATGATGGTTCAAAATCAGCCTTGGTAAGCAAATCAAAATTTAGTGTCTCACCTCTTGGATTTTCTTCATGTGCTTGATTTGAACTTCTTTGATAAATGTCACTCAATCTTATTACCTTCCTTGTAGAACTAGGACTTGAATCTGGACTTACACTTGGAATTGAACAACTAGATGAGGGGTTACTTGGTGGATTTGTAACATGGAATAGAAATATTAATGGGCTGCCCATGATAAATATCATCCATAATAGCTTCAATTAAAACATACTTTGACTTCTCCATATGGCCCTTTTGATGACCGTAAACTCCCCCTTCATCAAAAATCACATCTCTTGACACAATAAGCCTATTAGTGAGAGTATTATATAACCTATAAGCCTTACTTTCCTCACTATATCTAAAAAAAATACATGACTCACTTTTAGAATATAAATTTTGCCTCTTTTGATCAGGAACATGAACATAGGCCTAGCAACCAAAAACTTTGAAATAATTAACATTTGGCTTTTTCTCATACTAGGCTTCATATGGAGTCATCCTGTCAAGTGTACTAGTGGGACTCTGATTGAGAATATATACTACTGTAGAAACTGCATCTCCCCAAAAAGAATTACTTAATCCCTTTATTTGTAGCATGCTTCGTGCCATTTCTACCACTGTATGATTCTTCCTTTCATCTACACCATTTTGTTGAGGTGTGTATGGAGTGGTGAGTTGTCTTCTGATGCCATGTATATCAAAATAACCTTGAGAGGCTTTTGAACAAAATTATCCTCCATGATCAATCCTTAAGAATTTTATTTTTCACCCTTTGTCATTTTCTACAAGGGATATAAACCTCTTGAATGTCTCAATATCTTCACCTTTGGTGTTCAAAAATAAACCCAACACTGTCATGAGTAATCATCAATAAATTTAATTAAATATGATGACATACACAAACTCTTTATCTACATTGGACCAAAAATGTCTAAATGAACTAACTGGAGTGGATAATGAGCTCCGTGCATTACCTTTTGGAAATTTATCTCTTGCATGTTTTCCTTTAGCACATCCTTCAAAAACTTCCTTGTGCTCTTCAACCTTAGGCAAACTATAAACTAATGCTTTTGATGTTAGAATCTTCAAACTATGAAAATTTAAATGCCCATACCTAAGATGCCACAACCAAATTGTATCCTCATATGCCATATTGACAAGGTTCTTGTTATGTTCACCAAACTTCAATGGAAACATTCTATTCTTTGTCATAGTCACAACTTTTACCACCATATTTCCTCGATTCTTATCATAAATTGTACATTGTTTATTTTCAAATACAACTTTATAATTCTTCTCATATAATTGTCCAACACTCAACAAATTGTGCTTTAACTTCGGGTTGTAATAAATGTATTTAACACTCTTCATACCTTGTTTTGTATGGACTTCCATAGCTCCTTTTGCAGCAATCTCCAATGATTTGTCAGTACCAAGATTGATCTTGGATTTAAAACATTCATCCATTATAGAAAAAAAAATTCATTCCCTAACATGTGGTTAGAACATCTTGAATCTAAATACCAAACATCTTTAGAAACATTTTCAACTTTGTCATAAGATAAAAATAAATTATCTAGAGGATTCTCATTACCTTTTTGAGCATAATGAATACTTTTATCATTATTACCTTGTTTTAATCTACACTCATAATTAAATTGGCCATACATGTTACAATGATAACACTGTATATTTCTTTTATCAAATCAGCCTCTACCTCTTCCTCATAAACCACCTCTTCCTCTATTTCCTCTTAAGTAATTTTGATTTTGACATCTACCTTGGCCTTGATTACTTTTGATTCTATTATTAGCATCTTCATTCTTTGTGATTTGTAATTTGGAGGAAAATGCTTTCTCATCACATTCCTCAAATGAATCTCTCAATCTTTCTTCATAAGACATCAAAGATCCAACTAGATGATCAAATTGAAGGGTAGACAAATTCTTACTTTCTTCTATGACTATGCCAACATGGTTCCACCTTGGTGTGAGTGTCCTCAACACCTTTTTGATGACAACCTCATTGTTCACAATTACACCAAGTGTATCCATCTTATTGACCACATCTTTTACTTTGACACAATAGGTACTCACACTTTCAGCTTCTTGTATCTTCAAATTCTTGAATTCTCTCTTCAATGTCTGTAAATTGATAGCTTTGACTTGATCACTACCTTAGTAGGCTTATTTTAGAGTCTTACAAGCATCCTCTGTTGTTTTTGCTTCTGCAATTCATGAAAATAGGTTTTTATCTAGATATATTTGAATATGAAATAAGGCTTGAGCATTCTTCTTCTTAGCATCCTTCTTAGATATTTTATCATTTGTTGTGAGACATTCCAATCAGCTAGTTCTGTATAACTTGATTCAATAATCTCTCATGAATCTTTTCCTATCAAAAAATTTACCATTTTGACACATCAATAATCATACTCATTTCCATCAAATTTTGGAATGGGTAAGGAGTTAGAATTTGACATGATAAATTTTTGGAAAAATTCCAAGTACTAATTCTTTAACCCAAAATAAAATACCATCTCTGATACCAGATGTAGAATTTTAAATAAAACTAAATCATGGCCAAATATATGCAATATTCATAATACAGAAGAAATAAGAATTGTAAAAATAAAAAATAGTTCTTCAAATTATTGAAATGATTCTTCTTCTCCTTGAAAATAAAGATCAATTACAATGTATTTATAGAATTGCATGTGAACATGCTTTTCTAATTATTAAATAAAATATTTTAAATTTATCTAAACAATAATTTGCATGTAATATCAACTAAAACTAACTCTATCCTTTTTAAGGCTTTATTTTTTCTACAAAAATATTAACTTAAAATTAACTAACTGTATAAATTTAGCTCCACAAAAATTGTTCATGCAAACTAAATTTACACTAATAGTCTAAAAATAGAACTGAGTGAACTGCACTTCAGCATAACTTTTCAATAATAGAGTTGTTTAATTTTTTTATGGCCACCAGTGTATTGTTTGAGAGATCCTTTGAATACTAAGTTGAATGCTCCACTCCCCAGCTTGTGGGTGAAATTGTTGGTGGTTGTTTTCATGTATTTGTAAGTGAATGTTCTAAGGGACATTTTCATGTCATCCTCTTTGTGTTTTTGAAGCAATCTTATCAGCTTACACTGAATGAACAATTCAAATAGGAAAGCAAAAACAATGCCACCCATGGTAAGAGAAATGGAAAGGGCAAGGACTCTACCTCTTCTCCTTATATTGGATGATGAAAATAACAAATTGGAAGCATCCAATAGAATGAAGAAGAGATGGTCGTCTAAAGTATCGTGCATGTTTAACAAACCACCAAACCACAATCTACAATCTAGAGGATCAAATTTAGTGATAGAGAAAGTAGTGCAGGAGAAATTGTTGACACAAGTAGTTATGTATCCTTATAAAGTTGAGTCTTTGCTATATTCCATAGCTTTTTCAACTGACAAGGACTTGTTTTTGACTTATAACAAACCATCAGTGGTGCCATTTGCAATAGGGAAATTTAATGGGCTACGTGGAACACAACCGCTTGATGACCACTCTTCTAAATTTGATGCACTATCAGTTTGGGGGTGGAAGCCTTGCAGATAGCTAAAATTTTGAAAGGAGTTATTAGTGTTGCACACTCCATAATCCCCGCATACTCCATAGACTATGCACTCATATTGAGGTGGAGACCAAATTATGTTCCATCTAATATTATTGATGAATAAGTACATTAACAGGTCACCATTCTTGGTTAAAACATGAAGCGCCAACATCATATGATTTTTTGGTACTACCAACCATACTGTATACATTTTTGAATTAGAAACCCAGACATATTCATACACAATTATAGCTGATAAGCTGCCAATTTTGATAAAAATCAATGTTCCCCTAGATATTAGTGTAATAGTTGCCAGTCCATTCTCCACTTGTCCAATAATAAACACCATTTTTATGGTGCAAGTGCATGTCTATTTTTCCTAGGGATGGATCTTTTTCATAAATGAAGGGTCTAGGTGCTGTATCCATTGAACTTTTCAAAGAAATTAGGTTCATGTCTTGCCACAATTTCATCCCAAGTAAATTTATATCTCCCAGATGTCTAAAACTATCCCAAATAATCTTAGAAGTTTTTTGAGTGCCTAAGACAATGAAATTATCAGAGTCCAATATCAAAGCCATAGAGGCTTTAGATTACTAGCTCTTATCACTCGACCAAACCACTTGTCCTTCTAAACTAGACACTTTGAGATAACCATCTATGGACATATTCAAAATGCCTAGCATGTTTCTGATGAAAATCTCTATGTTAGCCACCCAAATGATGATCTTGTCAGATATTTGGGCATACCAGATTCTAAGATACCAGTTATTGGTTCCATGGGGATAGAAAAATCCCAATTCAAAGGTTCCATTCTATGAAATTATAGTCTAATTTTTGGTGAGTGAGGCTCCCAAAGGATGCACATCTCCAATGGAAATTCTTAACAAATCACAATTGTGTAGTAAAATTAGCATAGTAAGAGATAATTGAAAATATATTAGGTAGTGAAATGCTAATAAAGTATTCTTGGCCATTTCTATAATGTTCTAGCTGTTATTCACCGATACATGGAAATAAGTGGAAGAAATCTCTCTTACTAATGGCTTGGGAGGGTGAATAAAAAGGAATTGCATAGCAGCATCTATTGGATAAGGACAATTGTATTCTCCACTTTCTAAAAAGTTTAATATACAAATATACCCTATGGATGGCCTCCCTAAGATTTTAAGCATAGTATAGCTCCTTTCTTTTCAAAGCATCTAAGAGCTCTACCCACCTATGAGAGTAAGCAGCAAAAATTTGCTTGCCATCTCATTTCATAAGACCCAAATAGTGGTTTTGGACTTCTAATTTCTTTTTGGCAACCCATAACTGAGGATTCTCTTTGTTCATAAATGAGATCCATTCATCTACCATAGCATTTGAATTCATTGCTTCACCCCTGATCATCAGGGTGGCTTCTTTCCTTTTTTCTTGATATCCTTTGATTTGTTCTCTTCTTTCAATTTCATTTAAAACATATAAATAAAATGCATTTAACAAGACATCCCCCAAATAAACATTGGGGTTCCATTTTGTATCACTAGGAACAACATATTAGTGAATGTAAAATTAACTTAGTTGGACCTGAAGATTAGGATCAACATGTCTATATTCTTCAAAGAATGTTTTTGGGTCATTGACCATACAAGGTTCATAATTAAAAATCTTATAGTACCTTAATTTTAACCATTTATCTTCTAGGTATAATATATAGCATATACCATAGCAAGTGGCCTGTACTCAATTATAATTTTAATAATTTCATGCATTTTGCCAATCTTCTTTGTCAGATATTTGATCCTAGTTTTAGTAAGTTTAAATTTTTCCTGTAATTCATCCTATTGTGCTCTGGATTCAACATAACCCTTTAATCTATGCACTAATTCCTTGTGGTTAGTTTCATTATCACCAAAATTTTCCTTCAAAAAAATCAAGATATCATCTGTCTATATTAGAGTAGTGGTTGACAAGTCCACATCAATAACTTCTTTTGCAATAGGTACAGGTGTAGTGGGCAATGGAAGAAGAATCCCTTGATAGAAAGGTACCAAAGATAGAGAATACTCTACTACAGGGGAATTTTTGACCATGTTATATGAAGATGTTGCATGTTCCTCCATGAATATAACTATAGGTTCCTCCATTGTCTTCCCTTTGTCCTTAGAGGGGTCTACAAACTCTAATGCTCCTAGAAGTGTTTCAATTCCTCACTTCCCTTTTACTTCTATCAATTCATGTCTAAGTCTATATATCTCCTCCATAGCTTGTTGCAATGTTTGGAACCCTTGATTATGAGAGAATTATACTTGTATTTATTTTTCCATAACCTCTTCATCAATCAAATCTTCTTCTCCT
The DNA here is from genome assembly GCA_037957365.1 of Torreya grandis. Classification (NCBI taxonomy): domain Eukaryota; kingdom Viridiplantae; phylum Streptophyta; class Pinopsida; order Cupressales; family Taxaceae; genus Torreya; species Torreya grandis. The sequence continues at coordinate 6,083,045 of JARHVA010000137.1, read as the reverse complement.
TTTTATATTATCTCTCTCAATTCTTCCTCTCTGTATCCAATTTTTTTGAGGAGATCAATGTCCTCAGTGAGTCTAGATGGAAGAGGTGACCATTTTTCTTCTTCCACTTTAGCAGATCCTTCATTAATAGTCCATTCCTCTACTTCGAATCCATTAGGGGTTTTCTTAAACCTAGGCTCCTCCCTGGGTTGCTCATCATCACTAATGTTTATGGTTAAATAATTTGTGGTGGTCTTCTATTTCTTCTTCCTTTGAGATATCTTAAAAGGAGGTCTCCTTTTTTTCCCCATGGGCTTCTTCCCTTTAGATTTCATTTTCCTTGTAGGAGGGGTGTCTAATGGAACTTGTTCTTCCTAGACATCAGTTATCAAGGGAACTTCTTCTATCTATATAATTGCATGACATAGGGGACTTCTTTCTCTGTAGTAGGAGATAGGGGAGAAGGGTCATTCTATTGTGGGCTTTCCTCGTCTATGTTAGAAGGGGTTAAGACCAACCTTATTCTCTTTTTGTTTCCCTTAGTAGTCTCAGATGGACTTTTAGTGGCTACATGCTGACTAGTAACACTAGATCCCTCAACATTTTCCTATTCATCTTGTTAGGGTTATCTCATGGGGGGTTACATCTCATCAATGGCCTCTTCTTATTGAGGTATATTATTTTCTAGGGCCAAAAATTGTTCCTAGGTAAGGTCAGTTTGGACAAAAGCTATTCCATGTCTGATTATTAACCATATTAGGCCATGGTGAGATAGGGCAATTTTAATGCCCTTCTGGTATTCCTTAGACATTCTTTTCAAATATTCCATAATAAATTTAGAATATTGATAAGTCTATTATGCCTTAAATGGTTTATAAATTTAAAGAGGAGAGTGTAGATGAGGGAATATCTACCCTCACAGGTCATGTACTTGATAATGAATGTTTCTATTTCTCTCAATTCTATAGGTAGGATAAGTCTTCCCACTCTTCCTTTCCTTAATACTAGTATTTCTTCTGCTTTGCAAAACTATTGCCTGCCTTCTTCACCATTAGGTCTATCATGCCAATTATCTCCCATGCTTGTTAACCTAGTTGCTTGGCTCACCAAGGTCTTGGTCACTGTAAACATGATGCCACATATAATGGCTTGGTTTCCATCAAAATATTCTTCAAATGCTTTGGAAATAATCTCTAAATATTGTTGCAACCACATAAAGTAAGTAGTGTAACCAGCTCTATATAAGGCATCCCAACTCGACTGGTCTCCTTTTATTTGTTTGTAGTCTATAGGCTCTCTTCATACTACTAATCCACTCATTTTAGTTTCTTTTTTATCCCTTTAACCAATAGTTTGTTTCTCACTTGTTTACTCTAAAGTAATCTACCTATAACATGGTAAGGGTTGCTCTAGAATGGTGAATTATGGAAGTTTCAAGTTGCAAGGTTGGTAAATGGCTGGAGTGAGGTTGTAGGTTTTAATTTATGGCTTATAATTCTCATTCAAGGGGTTCCCATGACATGTGAGATGCTACCCTATAGCACCTTCCCCCCAATTGAGTTGTCACATGTCCTTAGGTGATGTCAAAGGAGAGAGAGTATGGGATAAGACAAGTCAAGATGAGGAATAAAGTATAAAGGGTGAGGTGATGTGATAGAATTAGTAAATGAATGAATTATGTAATTTTTAAGTATGATTTATTAATATTAAATATTCCATATTAGAATAATTATGAAAATTTTAATGATTAGAAGATACGGTGTACCTTGTGGAATAATGGTGTCCCCACAGTGATGCCTAAAAAATTACTCATGTGGTGACATGTAATCATTACATGCAAATGATTAATAAGTGTAAGGATTGAGATAGTAGTTAGAAGTGTTATTAACGTCAAATCTTGGTAAATTTATTAGGAGATCACTAGTGTTGAAGGTGTGAATAATGCTAGTAATGCACGTGCATACTATGGAGGACAATCTACATGGAAGGATGGTTTGGACTGGGAGGATAAGGAATTGTACTTAGATCATAAGGTGATAATGTGGGAAGTTGAGGGATCTAAATGATGGGATGCAAGGTCCTAAATATCAATCTAGGGTTGTGACTGCCAAGTGACCTTTATCTGTATAAACAAGCTGAGAATTAACTATATGTTGCTTATGCCCTAAAAATGATGGGCCTGGAAGGCTTGGCTATAGTGATTAGTAAGGTCTACAAGATTTCCACATGGGAGGTAAGTGGAATGATGTATTATGGCTCTATAGCTTGATATTCAAGGGTATTTGTCTAAGGTAAGAGATATGACTTTTACTATCCCAATCCCTCTTGAGGTTTTCAAAAAATAAGGTTTGATAACTTGTATGCAAGGCCCAAAAAGCCAATAACCAAGCCATAAATGAGATCTGTAGAAGGATCTATATTACATGCTATAGAAAGGGGTGAGAATAGGCATGAAAGGGTAACTATAGTAGCTATAGGATCACTCGTAGCAAGCTACATAGTGATAACCAACTATGTAGGAGGTGGTCGTAGCAAGTTACAAAGTTACTGTAATAACTAAAGGAAGACCAATAGTAATAATGGTACCTATAACAAGCTGTAGAAAACCTATGATATGTTAAACAATTAGGGGTGGATGAATTTCCCTTTCTCCCATCTTTTCTCACTTCTTTGTGTCTTAATTTTGATTTTTTACCCCTAAATAAATAACAAGCTATTTTTATACTTAGGCCCTTCTTTTACATATCTAGGTAGCTAGCAGGATAGTTTTCTACCAAAAGCTACCAATAATGCCCAAAAATGGTTTTTTATTATTGGATTTTTTTTGTTTGACTTTAACGGTTGCTTGTAGTAGAGTTTTTATCCAAGGTCTTGCCAAGTCACTTGGAAAGGTGACTAGTCAAGGGCCAAGTAGAGGTCTCATTCATTATACCAGAGGAGGAAAAATATATCCTCCTCCTCTTCATCTGTTAAGTGTGTACTAGTATTCCCATTGTTTGGTGAGGTAACATGCCTATCCAAGACATCATTGTATCCATCTTGTAACTACTATCATATGTTATGAGTAAAATCTTCTTGAGTAAGTGGCTTCTTGTATAACTTGATTCTATGGCCATTAAATAGTAGATACAATCTTACTAGATCAATGGTTTTGAGTTGTACTACACCATTATCAAAAACATGCTCAATTTCAAAAGGACCAATACATCAGGTCTATTACTTTCCATTGTGATCCTTGTATTTGGAATCAAAAATAAGGGGTGAATCCCCTATATAGAACTACCTAGTCTTGATGTACCTATCATACCATCCAAGCTATTGCTATTGTAAAAGTTCTATATTTTATAATGCATGTTGTCCATATTCATATAAGGCATTCAGCTACAAGAGCCTCTCCATTTATGCTTGTGATATATCCATCCCAAGTACTAATGTTTTTTGCTAGGTCTTGTGTTCAAATTCAATTATCAAGACAGGTTTTTGTCATTGACCAAAACATATGGAACAGAACCTATAGTGGTCTTCCATGTGATTCTATAAGCCCACACAGCTTCAAGAAGCCTAGCCTCCCAATCCTTATGAGATAGACTAACATTCTTTTTCAAAATATTTTCTAACTCCTTGTTGGTGACTTCCACCTATCCATTAGACTATGGATGATATGGAGTTGATTTCTTATGTCTAATATCATATTGTTAAACTAAGGTAGTAATTAAATTGGAAGTGAATTGGGTTCCCTGATCAGTGATTATTTCATGTGTCACACCATATTAAGTAAATATTTATTCGTAAAGGAAAGCTACCACCTTCACATCCCTAACATGTGTAAGATCCTTGACTTCCACCCATTTAGTGACATAGTCAGTATAGACAAGGATGTAATCTTTGTTATTGGATTTGGGATTAAAATGTCCAACAAAGTCTAGGCCCCACTTTTCAAATGGTTTAAACACCATTTAAGATTACAAAGTCATTTTATTTGAACATGTGGGTCTTCCCAAATGTTGAAATTTATAACAATGATCAATATACTTCATTGTATCCTTATGGAGTGAAGCTCAATAGTATCTTGTATTCAATATTTTGACTATTGTATGGTTGATTGCAAAGTGTCCTCCACAAGGTTCATCATGGTAGGCTTTGAGGATATCTGGTACATCTTCTTTGAGACATCTTTTAATGATAGATTTAGGCCTAATATAGAAAAGGAATCCAGATAACCATGAATATCTAGCACTTTTTTGAATCAATGATCTCTTTTATTTGGGAAGAAAATGTTGCAAAAGTAGCCCTATTGCAAGGTAATTAACAATATCATCATACCAAGTTATGGTCAGGTTGAGAGAGAATAGGTGTTCATCTGGAAATGAGTCATACACTATGGTGTCCTCTGCAAGGATTTTCAAATGTGATAAAAAGTTAGCCATTACATTATCCTTTCTAGGCTTATCAAAAATAGTGATATCAAATTCCTGTAATAAGAGCAACCATCTTATCACTCTGGATGCAATAACTAGTTTATTAATAAGGTACAAAATGGTTGCATGGTCTATATGAATAAAGACCTAATACCTAATGATGTAGTGACATAGTATATTGATATCATAAACTATTGCCAATAATTCTTTTTTGGTAACTGTGTAATTCAATTAAGCTCCTTGCAAGTGTTTAATGACAAAATAAATGGCATAATTGAGTCCTTATTGTTTTTGACCAAGCACAGCTCCTAGGGTAGCATCTAAAGCATCAGTTTGAATGTAGAAGGAAGATTCAAATTAGGACAACACAGAATAAGGGTGGTGGTCATTAACTCCTTCAATTGTTTAAAAGTTGTATCACAAGCAGGTGTTTAGAGAAATTCAACATCTTCGGTTAGAAGGGTGAGCAATTATGCTGCTACTTTGATAAAATTGTCGATGAATCTCCTATAGTTACCAGCATGGCCTAAAAAACTCTTAACATCTTTCTATTTTTAAGGACAGGCAGGTTTTTTATCTGGCTCATTTTTGTAAGGTCAACATTAATGCCTGTAGTAGAAATATGGTGACCTAAGATAATTCCTTTAGTCATGAGTATATAGCATTTCTTATGGCTAAGAGATAGATGGTGCTCATGACAGTGTTGTAGCACTTTTTCTAGGATATTGAGGCATTCATCAAATTTCTTTCCATAGACAGTGAAGTCATCCATGTATATTTGAAGACAGTCATTGGCCATATTTACAAAGATACTCAGGACAACCCTCTTGAATGTTCCAGGAGCATTACATAGCCCAAATGTTAATACAAAATAGGCATAATAAACCCATGGACAAGTAAAGGTGGTCTTCTCTTGATCCTAAAGAGAAATTCAAATTTGGTTATAACTGCGAAAGCCATCTAGAAAGGCAAAATATTTTTTCCCTACTATTGTATCGAACAGTTGATCAATAAAGGGTAAAGGAAAGTAATCCTTCTTGGTTGCTATGTTGAGTTCCATGTAATTGATGAATACACACCATTCTCCATTTTTATTTAGTACAATTACCAAAGGTGATACCCATTAACTTTTAGATATAGGATATATAAATCCAGTAGTCAAAAAAATTTGTAACTCCTTTTTGACTATTTATCAAAGAGCTAGATTCATCCTACGTTGTGACTTTATGATTGGGTGACACTATTCTTTGATGTATATATGATGTGTGCATGTTTTTGGGATGATTCCTTTCATATCCTCATAATCCCATGAAAAATTATGTTGGTTTTCATGCAACATATGACTAGATGCATTTCCTCATTTGGCTCCAATATGCTATTAATAGGCAATGTTTTTCTGGGAGAGATATTAATCTATTTTGAGAGTGATTTCATCATTTCTATATTGTTGATGGATTTGTTATGGTTGTATCTATGTGGTAGTAGTTGGTGGAATCTTTCTTGAGTAGATGCATAAAAAAATATGTGATTCTCAGAGATTAAAAAAATGGGCACTCAACATATGGCAGGTGGTTGAGATATGTAGGAGTTAGAGCCTAATACTGAAGAACATTAGAGAGGATCATGTCTTCATCTTGATCAGTAAATGTGCATGCATGGTCTGAAATAAATATAGGAATCAAAGAAGGCTAATTTGCCTCAACTTCTATGATGCATAATATATGTTCTGATGTAAAAATTGGTTATGCTAAAGGATAAAAAACCAACTATTCAATGTGGCTATGATTGGATTTCATCATATTACTTGATCTACAGTTGATGAAGGCATCAACTGTGGAAAGCCATGTTCATCATAAACCAAGAGGATATCCACCCAAATTAGATTTAGGCTACAGTATAATAAAATCTATATGATACTCCCAAAAATCCATAGTAATAACAACGTCTTCAATGACTCCTTCTAGTCTGACTGTAGACCTATTAGCCATTTGTAACATTATATATGTATGATTAATATTACTTAGCTATAGTTTGTGCATGGTTTCAATGGTCATTACATTTATTGTAGCCACCAAGTCTATCAATGTGTTGAATAATTTTTGGTCATGTATTTGGACTATTACTATGGGGCATCCAAGATATGAATACTTATTTGGTAGGGTATTTCCCAACATGATTTTCACTATCTGGCCAACCACATGCACAATATTGGGATCTTTTTACTTCCTTCCTAGTTTATATAAATAGAGCTCTCTAACAGCTTTGGAATATATGGGTATATCTCTGATAGCTTGAAATAGAGGGATTTTAACACAAAGATTTTTGAGCTATCCCATGAGGTTAAATTTAGGTTCAATTAAATGGCATTTTAGATTGATATGTTCTATAAATAGCGTGGTTGTGTCATCCACAATGTTATTTGTAGGTTTAGAGAGTTCTTGTGGTGATGTAGGTGGGTTAGCATGGCCTTTAGAGGTTTCAAGATATGATTCCATTATTGGGGGTGGTAATGGTGGTGGTAGAATTCTCCCTAAATGGAGGTGAAATTAATTAATGTCCATCTCATATGTCAAGTACTAAATAAGTTTAGTACTAAATGCAGGCTGCACTAGTTTATTTTTAGGATTATGTATAGGTTGGGTAGGTAGCTAGTTGGGCTTAGGTGTATCTTGCATATTAGGCATAATAGTAGGAGTTTTTTTATTGTTATTGTGGAGGAAATCCTCCTCAATAAATTTCCCATGGTTGATTAGGCCTCTAGGGTTGTTGCCACTTATTTGTAAAGGGTGGCCCTGGGGGTGGCTACCAAGCTTGGGTCCAAGATGGGGATATATTTTGTTGAGGCTACCAAGAGGTGGTAGGGTAGCTTGTTTGAGGTGGTTTATAGATAGAATTAGGAGGTGGAGCATTCATCCAAGGACTATTGCAATTAGGAGTAGTATTTGTAAATTATGAATTGAAAGAAGTAGAATTTGTAAAAGGTGGATTTTGCCCCTTACCTTGATAAGTTTAGCATAAGATCCATGGCCTTCACCATATCCTCTTACCACATATAGCTCCATTATTTTTCATTCTTCAAGAGCCACTTTAGCTTGTACCTCATGACATATACAATCAACATTTTTTTTTTCAATCTAGGTAATAAATGATCAAGGCTTGATCTAAAGCTACTTACTTTTGTCTTGAGTGCAAGTTGTCTAGTTGAGTGGCCGAATGGTTAATGATATCATGTTTCATATCTTTTAATAGGTTACTAACCTCTATTCTTGATATGATATTTGTAGCTACCAATGTAAGCTCGCACCCTTGATTTTCTTGATGGAAGATCTAGAATATTTATTGCTCAACTCCTTGATATTTGAGAATGGTAGCTAAGAAATATCTCCTCCACTCATTAGGTCTTTGACTTCCAGATAATATTATCTAACACCTTTCAGGAAAATGAGTTTCAATGGTTCTTCGCCAAGTGCACTTTGCTTGAATTTTTGTACGTTGAACATAAATCGTTCAACATAATCCTCCAAGGAATCATCCCCTTCTTGAGTCATTTTGAAGATGTCATTTCTTCTATAACTTCTTCTTCTACCATATTCCTGATAATTGGCCAAGATTTTATTTTTTAGGTCCTCCTAAGTGCAAACTGAATTACTACCCAGTCTCATAAACTAGTGAAGTGTTGAGTCTTTAAGAGTAGCGAGAAAAAGTTTAAATTTTTGTGTATCCTACCTATAGTCATAACTTATACAAAGCATATCATATTAAAACAAGCATGTGTCTAGGTCTTTTGATAGTGTACCTCTAAAATTAGTCAATGCTGAGGGCAAGATGTTTTTCATTTATGTTACCCATGTTGCATCTGTAATAGGAAATTCAAAAGTAACCATGTTTGAATTTCCATTGTCTTCCATAAAGTCTCTGTCTTTGCTCATGATGGCTTTTGTTGTGATATGGATACCAAAGGTACTTAGTATCTCATCCTCAAATTATGTGTCAATTCCTTCATTAGCATGATAATAAACATTTATTTATCGATCCTCAGTCTTTTTACAAGATGAAGGGGCTGAAGATTCTCTTGAGTTTTCTTTGACTTGGTCAAGAAAGACTTGCTAAAAAGTTGTAAATATGTCACTTTCTAGAGTGTCTCGTTCATGTAGTTATTTTATTTTATTCCTTCTTACCAACTCAATTAATGCTTCTTCTAATTTTGTTTCATTTCTCAAAGCCAATAGTGTTTCTTCTACAAGATGTCTCTTCTAGTTTGTAGTGTTCTCTTCTTCAAGAACCTTCTTACTTATGGTATATTTATCAATAAGACTTTTAGGTCTTTTAGGTGTATGTGATTGTTTTCCCATAATATCTTTTGGATTTTTTGGTATGAATATCTCTTAAGAATCCCTTTTACTCATCATAAACATTTACACCACTTTCTCAGCTATCTTAACCTTCCCTGCATGGGGTTAGTTTTTTTCTTTTTTGGGTGTTTCAAAAGGGGTATTTCAAATCAAATTTTAAGAACTATTTTTCATAAATAAAGGGTGTTGGAATCAAAACAACAAGAATTTGAAATTATTCTTCTTAAAAGTAATAAAAAATATCTACTGAAATAAGGAAATGAAAGCAATAAAGATTATCTACTGAAAGTAGGAAATAAATAACTAATTACTGGAAATGAATTATTAGAAATATAAACTAAATATTCCTCAATATAACAAAGAGGCATAAAATTTTATGCACATTTACTTACAAAACTTTAGACATATGGTATAAGACATTGCAGTGTCCTCACTCGACTTGCCCAATTGAAACTATGTCTATGAACTAAGACATTTGGGATAAGACACCAAAGTGTCCTCACTTAACTTGTCCAGTTGGGTAGAACAGTGCATCAACCAAGACACTTCTCTTTAAAAATGATTATTTTTTAGAAAAATAATAATTGATACCCTCCCTGATAATGGTGCTAAAATATTATGCAAACTAATTACTCAATAATTACTAGATCCTTAAATTTTTTAACATTAATTATCAACCCAGGATATGTATGCATTTCAAAGATGTCAACACTATATATGCATTATTGTTTCAAAAACTAACTTAATTTTCTTTTTATAGTACATGTATTTATGCTAAAATTATTAGACAAATATATTATGAAACTACTAAAATAGAATTATAAAATTTCTTCACATTTATAAATCACTCATACATCACACTTATATGATCAAAACTAAATAAAAATAATCTTACATACCACACATTAAACTAGAAAGGCTTAGGATCTTTAGTGCAACTTCTTCTGAGGGGGCCCTTTCTCATTTTGAACTGATTTATAATCCTTCTCTGGGAAGATTCACAAGCTTCTTACAAAATCAACTTCCTAAGTACTCAATTCTGTAGAAATTAAATATTGTAACAACAAGTTACAATATTTAGAGTATAATGTTGCAATACTTATGTTATTACCTTATTCATATTTTCTAACTATTTATACTCTAAGTTCTACCATTAAATATAGAGGTTAGTTTATTAACTCTTGACCAAAAACACTAAATTAGGAAAAATATAAATATTTATAAACTACACTAGTCAACCTTTTAATAGTTAGTAACTAAAGTTACTTGTTTTGTGTTTTATTGTGTTAGTGATAAGGTAGACTATTTTGCTATTTTTATCACTTTTTTCTCTTCTTCATTACCCAACATCTTCTTACATACAAGGAACCTATACAACAACTTAGGACTATTCCAAATTATTCATTTTATTTCCCAAGACAGCTGGATGTGTCTACCAATCATCTTCATCATTTATCTCTCTTTCTCATGGTAGTTGTAAGCATTCTTCCAATGGTTATGAGTAACTTGTAGGTGAGGCCTATAGTTGTTATGGGTAGTCTGTTGGTGAATCCTATAGTTAAAATGATCATCTTATAGGTAAATCCTATAGTTGTTATGGGAAACCCATAGGTGAAGCCCATAGTTGCAATGGACAGCCTGGAGGTGCTACAAATTAACAAGCTCCTCTATCTTTTCATGATCTTTCAAATACTTGTTATATAGAGTTACATAAATATAATCCAATCAAGAAAAATCATCAATAATTCATAACATAACACATATATATTAATAAACATATAAAATCACAAGCTTCATTCATTCTTTTACAAAAGTCATGGAAAGTTATGAGATTTATATGAAAAAGGTCATAGACTAAGCATGGATGAGACTAAAATAGTAGGCAATTGGCGGTTTCATCAAGGCTTGGTTGTATACCGAAGTAAGAAACACCCAATATAATGGTAGTTTTGACCTCGAAGAATTTTCTGATTGGGAAACTGGTATGGAAAATATTATAATTATGAGGCTATGGAAAAACACAAGAAGGAAAAATTTGCATGCACAAAGATGAAGAGTCATGCCTCTTTTTGTGGGATCACATGTAGACTGCGAGACCAAGACAAAATAATAATAAAATAAGATCAAGGTATACAATGCTATTAAAATTGAAGGATAAATTTTTACCCATGGATTATACATTGAGTTGGTTTAGAAATCTAGAAAATTTGAGGCAAAACAAAATGAATGTCAAAGACTGAACTGAGGAATTTTATAGACTCAAAATAAAATTTGGATATGCTGAATAATATCCAGATAAAGTTCCAAGTTATGTGAATGAGATATGTTTTTCCATAGAATATTAAATTAGTTTTTTGAACTTGAGAACCATAGAGGAATCCTATTAATGTATACTAAATATGGAAGAGAAGTTATCAAGAAAGAAACAAGTGAACTTTAGAGAAAGAGGAAGGTCTTTGAGAGGATGAGGAGATAATATAAAGGAAGAGGTCAAGAAAAAATTGATGGAAAGGTCATTAATTCACAAAATCAAAATTCAGGCATGAGAGGATGATACTCTTATAGAGGAAGAGGTTTTCATGTTAAGTGTTTTGGGTGAAATAAGTATGCTAGTGATGAAGAAAAATATTCCCTAGAAAACCCTCAAAATAATGGTAAGAGAGTTGAAAGGACAAATCAGATAGATTTTAGAGGTCAGGAGAGTGTTATGTATCCAGATTATATGAAAAATATAGAATAAGGAAAGGCTTTATTGATGAGAATACTATTATTGAAACCAGCCAAGGATTTGAATGAATAGATAGAATAAAAGAGTTTATTCTAGAATATTTAAAAATATAGAGGTAAATGTTATATAGTTATTATTGATAGTAGTAACAAAATAACTTGGTTTTTTAAGAGATGATATAAATACTTGGGCTAGATGATTAACATGTTATACACCATACAAGGTTTCATGGTTGCTTAAAAGGAATTAGCTGCTAGTGAATGAGAATTTTATGGTTAATTTTTAGATTGGTTTTTAAAATGATGTACTTCTATGTGATATCATTCCCATAGATGTGTGTCATGTTCTATTGGAAATTCCATGGCAATTTCATAGGAGGGTTGTGCATGATGAACTTGAAAACATAAACACAATTATGAGGGATGGAAAAATATTCCCATTGATTCCATTGAAGGATAAAGGAGATGAGGTGGACAATAGTTCTAAGTTGATGTTGGTATTTAGTAAAGGTTTATAAAGGTGGATAAAGAGCAATAAATATTTTTTTCATTAATTTATAAGCCTGTGCAAGTTATAAATCCACTATGGTGAGTGATTTAAATATAGAATTTCAAAATATGTTGATATTGTGACAAGTGAGTTTATAGATGGACTACCACTTGTAAGGAGCATTAGTCATCATATTGATTTAGTTCCTAGAGTGAGTTTTCCTACCAAATAAAATTATAAGATGAATATAATAAAGAAGGAAGAGATAAAGAAATAGGTGTAGGAGTTGTTCAAGAAGTGTTTAATATGAGGAAAGCTAAGCAAATGTGTAGTTCCATTTGTGTTGGCATTGAAGAAACATGAGGAATGGAGAATGTGTATAGATTCACATGTAATAAATAATATTATCATTAAGTACAATTTTTCATTGGAAAAAATGGATTATTTTAGTAGATCAACCTTCTTAACTAAGATATATTTTAAGAGTGGGCATCATCAAATTAGTAGAAAAGAGGGTGATGAGTGGAAGAGTACATTCAAGAAAAATGACATGTTTTATGAGTGGTTATGACATTCAATTTTCCAAATTATTTAAGTATATTCATGATGCTCATGAACTAAATATTCAATCCTTTCACAAGTAAGTTTTTTATAGTATATTCAAATGATATTTTGATTTTCAATCATTGCAAGGAAGAGCATTTCAAGAATTTGAATTTGGTTTTGGATATGTTGAAGGAAGAGTAATTACTTGTGAACTTAAATAAGTGAAACTTCATGAAATAGGAGTTTATATATTTAGGATTTGTAATCTCAAAGGATGGTTTGAATATGGACCCTGAGAAGGTGAGACAAATTTTGGATTGGCCTTCATCGAAGAGTATGTTTAAAGCAATAAGTTTACATGGGTTGAAAAAAAATTATATAAAGGTTATCATAAACTTAAACTATTTATATGCACCCATTATGAATGCTATGAATGGAGATAAGAAGATGTTTTAGTGGCAAGTTGAAACAAAGAGTAAAATTTATTTTTTTGAATAAAAAAGTGATAGACCAACCAATGTTAAACTGACTAATTTTTGGAAAAGTATTTTAGGTTGATTTTGATTCAAGAGAAACAACCATAAGAGTAGTGTTGATACAAGAGGGTAAGCCTTTTTCTTATTAAAGAGAGAAGTTGAATGATTCTACAAGGAATTATATAATCTAAGACCCAGAACGCTATGCAATGGAATAACCTCTCTAGAAGTGTTAAGAACTTGGAGTACAATTGATTACTTTTGTATAAGCAACTAAACATGAAATTGAACCAGAAGTAATAATTAACTAGAAATCAGAAACAAAAAATAATAGGAGATACAAGAAATAACCAATCTTGTATTAAACTCTTCCAGAATACAATGAAGAAATCTCACTCTTCCCATACCTCTTGGGTGTATAGTATTTATTTCAAGAGTTCTCTCTCTCAATCAATTACAACCAACAATCAACTCAATAACCGAGTTGTTGTTTCCTTGCTTTAGCTGATCTTCTTGATATTGCACCTTGCAGATCTAATTGACCTCGCTTACTTGCTTGCTTACAACACATGCCCCATGGGTCTCATAAATAGGATCCAAGGCATACACAAATTAGAAACATAGACTCAAGACTAAAATTAGTCTTTACATGCAAACACTCTATCCTCCTAAAAATAGAACAAATCTAATTCTAGAAATGCATGCAAATGCACACACATAGGTGATCGACACCGATCACTGTCAGTCTGCATATGACTGATGTCAGCGAATCCTTGACTAATGTTAGTTAGATCTGATCCATGCCTGACTGATGTCGGTGATACTGTCGATGCCTATTACTGGCTAAGCCCAGAAACCTCCACATTTGCATAATAGTGAAGCTTTTAGCTCCACAACTTAACAATCTCCCACTTGGACATAAATAGCTACACCTGTACCTATACAACAACATCTTCTGTCTTGTTTATCTGGCTTATTTCTCCCTCTTCAAGTTCAATCTTGAAGACCAACAAAAGTTGAATGAAGATTCAACTTTTCCTTTGTTACCAACTTTGTTAACATATCTGTAGGGTTCTTATCCATATGGATCTTTTCCATCTTCAACTGTCCATCCTCCAATACCTATCGAACGAAGTGGTACCTAAGTTGTATATGTTTGGTTCTTGAATGAAAGGCTGAATTCTTTGCCAAATGAATTACACTTTGACTATCACTGTATAATCTGCAACTCTCTTGTTCCTTTCCCAACTCTTCCATGAACCGTGTCATCCATATCATTTCCTTGCTAGCCTCTGTGATTGCAATGTATTCTACCTCTATAGTAGATAGGACAACAACCTTCTACAACTTTGAAATCCAGCTAACCATCGTTCCACCAATAGTGAACACATATCCTGTGGTGCTTCTCCTGCCATCAAAGTCACCTACCATATTTGAATCTACATACCCATGTGGATAAGTGTTTGACCCTGCATAGCATAAATACCTACTAATGGTCCCTCTCAGATATCTAAAAATCCACTGAACTGCTTTCTAGTGTTCCTTTCCTAGATTGGCCATAAACTTGCTGACAACTCCCACTACTTGGGCAATATCAGGGCTAGTACATACCATTGCATACATTAAGCTCCCAACTGCTGAAGCATATGGAACTTTGCTCATGTACTCAACCTCATCATGTGGTTTAGGACACTATTCTTTGCTCAACTTGAAGTGCCTAGCCATATGTGTGCTTACCAGTTTTGCATCTTGCATATAGAACCTCTCCAACACCTTATTCACATAATCCTTTTGAGACAAAATCAGCTTGTGATTTTTCCTATCTCTCTTAATACTCATGCCAAGGATTTTCTTTACTGCTCCTAAATCCTTCATGGAAAATGTGTGAGCTAATTTTACCTTTAGCTCAATAATTACCTGCATGTATGAACCTACAACAAGCATATCATCTACATACAACAAAAAGAAAATATAACTACCATTATCCGATCTGGTAAAATAAACACAATGGTCAGATTGACATTTACTAAAGCCATGCTCTATCATAAACTTGTCAAACCTTAAATACCACTATCTTGGAGCTTGCTTAAGACCATATAAGCTTTTCTTCAACCTGCACACAAGTTTCTCCTTACCTTTGACCTCAAAACATTTTGGCTGATCCATATATATCTCTTCATTCAAATCTCCATGAAGAAAGGTTATCTTAACATCAAGCTGCTCAAGATGCAAATGCTCAATAACAACTAAAGACAATATAGTCCGAATAGAAGTCATCTTTACTACAGGAGAAAATATTTCACCAAAGTCAATACCTAGTTTTTGTGCAAATCTCTTTACTACCAACCTGGCCTTATGTCTCATTTATCCATTCTCTCCTTCCCTTAACCTGTATACCCATTTGTTTTTCAATGCTTTCTTTCCGGCTGGCAACTCAACCAAATCCCATATTTGGTTCTTTTCCAAGGAATCAATTTACTCATTCATGCCATGCTCCCATTATTTCTTGGATTCTACCTGCATTGCCTCATCAAAACTTTATGGTTCTCCACCATCAGTGAGCAACATGTAGTATAAAGAAGGGGAATAACGAATTGGAGGTTTAATTACCCTTTCATTCCCCCTTATGGGCATTTGAGACTCATTTATAGCTTGCTTTCCACCCAAATTCTCTGTCAATAACTGATCCTGGTCAACTGTCAGTCTGCACCTGATCGATGTTGGTTCCACCTGACTGACCTGACCGACATCGGTTACTATCTGACTGATGTCAGTTCTTGCTTGACCACTGATGTCAGTTACCTAACTGATGTCAATCTCTATATTTTCCTGTGAGTGATGATTTTTACCCATGAGCTCTTTTTGGATCATTAACTCATCCAAACCAAGATTGCCCCACTCAAAATTATTTAGCCTCTTAAGCTAATCATTGTACATCACCTTCTCATTGAAAACTACGTCATGACTTCTAATAATTTTGTTAGTTTTTAAATTCCACAACCAGAATCTAAAATCTCCAAAGCCATAACTAATGAAAGTGTACCATATATATTTACCATCTAGCTTCTTTCTATTTTCTTTATCAACGTGCACAAAAGCTTCAAAACCAAAAACTCTGAGAAATGAAAGATCTACCTTTTTACCTGTCCAAGCCTCTTCTGAAATTCCACCATCTAGAGCAATAGAAGGTCCTCTGTTAATCAGGTAAACCGCAGTATCTATAGCTTCTGCCCAAAACTTTAAGGGCAAACCAGCATGCAACCTCATACTTCGTGCACGCTCCATTATTGTTCTATTCATCCTTTCAGCAACTCCATTTTGCTGAGGTGTCCTTGGAACCATCCTTTCCCTACATATTCCACTCATAGAATAGTAACTATTGAATTTATTGCTGTAGTACTCACCACCATTATCAGATCTAAGGCACTTCAATGTCAAACCTGTTTCATTCTCAACCAAAGCTTTCCATTTCTTAAATGTGTCAAAAACATCATCTTTCCTCTTTATGCAATAAACCCATACCTTTCTTGTAGCGTCATCAATGAAAGAAATATAATATTGTGATCCTCTAATAGAAGCTATTTGAGCTAGTCCCCACACGTCTGTGTGAACAAACTCCAACTTGTGCTCCTTCTTTGTTGACCCAGTCTTGAGAAACCTCACTTTCTTTTATTTCCCAAAAATACGATGCTCATAGAAATATAGATCTATGCTTTTCAAATTTGAAGGATTACCTTTTGACTTAAGAACATTCATTCCCTTCTCACTCATGTGACCAAGCCTAAAGTGCCACATCTTTGCACTACATCTAAAGTAGATAAAATAGAAGGAGAATAGTTAGTAATACAAGTAGATAGATAAAGTGTACCTACTCTCTTACCTCTTGCTAATACAAGTGCACCCTTGGAAACTTTCCAAGATTCTACTGTGAGAGTTACTGTGCAACCCTCATCACCCAACTTTCCTATAGAAATCAGATTCCTCTTCAAGATGGGTACATGCATGACATCTTTCAACACCCATGTGTTGCTATTCTGCAATTTCAGCTACACTTTTCATTTTCCAACAATTTGACAAGGCTCTCCATCCCCTAGATAAACTTTTCCAAAATCTCCATGGACATAATCATTGAAAAATTCTCTATTTGGGGTTGCATGGAAAGAAGCACCAAAATCTAAAACCCATGATTCTACTTGACTATCCAAAGAAAATATAAGAGCATCATGTGCAACAATACCTACAAAATTTGATTCCTTATTACCTTCTTGATGATTTTATTTGTTATCCTTCAACCAACAGTCTTTCTTTGCATGCCCTTTCTTTCCACAATTCCAGTAGATTATACCTCCATTTCTGGATTTGGATCTCCTTCCCATCTTTGACCTTGATTTATTTTGCTTGCCCTTCTCTCTTTACCTTCTCCTACTTTCAATACTTAAAGCATTACCTGATGTTTCCCCTATGCTTTTCCTATGAATTTCTTCATTCAAGATTACACTAACAATATCATCAACTTTCAGCATATTTGAATTAGATGCAATATTGCTAACTGCCATTACCAAGCTATGGCAACTTTCAGGTAAAGAGCATAAGATTAAGAGAGCCTTAATTTCATCATCAAAAACTATTTTGACTGAATTTAACTAATTTACAATTTCATGGAAATCATTAAGATGACTATATACAAATCCAGCTTCCTACATTTGCAAACTAAATAATTGCTTCATAAGATATACCTTATTCAAAGCTAAGGGTTTTTCATATAAGTTTTCCAGAGTATCCATTAACTCTACCATCATCTTTGCTTGTGATAAATTAGAAATCACAGAAGATGCCAGGCTCAACCTTATAGATCCAAGAGCCTTTCTATCAAGAAAATTTCATTCTTCATATTGTATATCTGTGAGCTTACTTGAAACCCCACCCAACAGTAAAAATAGATCTTTCTGATACAGATAATCTTCTATTTGCATCCTCCATAATTGATAATTCTTGCCATTGAATTTCTCCATTCTTAACTTACTTTCTCCTGCCATTGCTTTGCTCCCACTCAAACAGAAACCCCTGTGAGTGAACCTGTAATCAACAAACATTAACCCACTCTACCACTTGTTAGTGATCCTAGCTCCGATACCAATTGTTAGGAACTTGGAGTACAATTGATTACTTTTGTATAAGCAACTAAACATGAAATTGAACCAAAAGTAATAAGTAACTAGAAATCAAAAACAACAAATAATAGGAGATACAAAAAACAAACAATCTTGTATTAAACTCTTCCAGAATACAATGAAGAAATCTCACTCTTCCCACACCTCTTGGGTTTATAGTATTTCTCTCATGAGTTCTCTCTCTCAATCAATTACAACCAACAATCAACTCAATAACTGAGTTATTGTTTCCTTGCTTCAGCTGATCTTCTTGATCTTGCACCTTGCAGATCTAATTGACCTTGCTTACTTGCTTGCTTACAATACATGCCCCATGGGTCTCTTAAATAGGATCCAAGGCATACAAAAATTAGAAACACAGACTCAAGACTAAAATTAGTCTTTACATGCAAAAACTTTGTCCTCCTAAAATTAGAACAAATCTAATTCTGGAAACACATGCAAATGCACACACACAGGTGACCGACGTCGGTCGCTGTCAGTCTACATATGACTGACATTGACCAATCCCTGATAAATCTTAGTCAGATCTGATCCATGCTTGACCGATTTCAGTGATACTACTAATGGCAGTTATTGGCTAAGCCTAGGAACCTCCACATTTGCATAATAGTGAAGCTTTTAGCTCCATAACTTAACAAGAAGTGATAGCATTGATTATTTTTCAAGGCTTTCATTTTGTACTGAAATAATAATGAATTATAGTTCATAAAAAATAAAATTAGGTTAAATAAATGACATATGAAATGGGCATAATTTATTCAAATCTATACTTTTATGTTGAAACATTATATTAGAAAGTCCAATAAGTTAATGAATTCCTTGAATAGGCAGGCGCTAGTGGTGAATCAGTTGAATGTATAAGTCACGAGATTTGAATGATTGAAGGAGTTGTATGAGGAAGACTTAGATTAATGAGATGCATGGATATCATGTAGGAATAAAATAGATAGAGAAATAACTCTATTAGTTAGAGTACATGAAAAAATATGGACATATTTGTAAATGATGGAATTAGTTTATACCACAAAGTTCTATGAGAGAGAAATTATTGGATGAGAACCACAAGAAGGTCTAGTTAGTCATAATAGATATTACAAGACATTATCATAGTTGAATAAAAGATACTAGTGTCCAAAAATCAGTAAAAATGTGGAGTTTTATATATCAAAATAAAGTTTGCCAACATGAAAAAGATAAAAGTTAGAATGTTGGCTTGTATTAGTCATTTCCCATTTTGAGTAGACCATGGAATGTGTTGAGCATAGAACTTGTTCATTATTTTTGAAGAACACAGTGAGGTAATTTTTCCATATTTGTTGTTGTGGACAAAGATGGCTCAATTTTTAGCATGCAGGAAGACTAGTGATGCCACTCATATTTCAAATATGTTATTTCAATAAATTTTTAAATTCCATGGATTACCTCAAAGTATTGTATCGAATAGAGACATAAAATTTATTGGAAATGCCTATAAGATGTTATTTAAGATGTTGAGTACCATATTAAACTTCAACTCAACCCATAACCTTTAGATGGATGGATAGATGGAGGTGGTGAATTAGAGTCTTAGTAATCTGTTTAGATGTTTGGTTGGAAACAAGCTTGAACAGTGGGATTTGATGTTGGCACAAGCTGAATTTTCTTGAAATGATTTAGTCAAACAAAGTATAGGAATGAGTCATTTTTAGATAGTGTATAGGGTTACCCCTAGACGTGAATGTGATTTTGTTAGCATAGGTTCCTAGAAAACCCATTAGAACATGTTAATAAATGGATAGCTAGTTTGATAGATGACAAAATAGGATAGCAGACTGACTAACAGATTTAATTTTTTCATTATTTAATAAAATAGGAATAGATAAGAATAAAACATAAGATTATTTGATATGGAACATTTGATAATATCCATACGATTAACAAATCTAGAAAATAGAACATAACTGCATATAGAACAACCACAAAATATAAGTAAGGAAAACCACTATAGAACTATATATTAATTTATATCACATCAAAACCATTTCAAAATATAACTAAACATTATGTATAATGTTTATAGAGAATTTTATCTTCATACTCCATACTTTTGCTACATACATAATAAAGACTCTTCATATTCTGAAGTCTATTCATATGTTTAAAAGAGCTGAGTATATACAAAAAAATATACAAGTGATAAGATAATGCAAGTCACACATGTTTTCATTCATTACACATTGTAATTTTGGTATCCCTATTCTACTCCCAATAATTTTTGAAAATTAAATAGTTAACTCATCTTGAGATAAAGTCACAATAAAGGTATCTAGAGATGAAACTTGAAAACATTGAATAAATTGAAGAACTAAACCAAAATTGAGAGTTTTAGTTATTGTTTCAAGTGTCATTTACCAATTTTCACCCTTTGCACACTACCTAGCCAATATTTCAGGGTTTCAACTAAGTAGTGTACTAGTCTACTACCCTTTTAAGTTTTCAATAGACTAGCTTAATTAGGTGGCCACCCTTTATGGATATTTAATCAACTTGGCCCCACTCATAATGCTTAATGCCATCCTACTAAAGTATATAAAATTTTATCAAAATTATAAAATTTAAATGGTGTGTAGTACCTACTAAGCAAGTGGTGACTTGTTCTAGATTGGCTATGCAGAAGATTGATGCAATGTTAATTTTGGTTTAGAAGAAGTAATTGAGATTGTAAAATCTATTGGAGGTTGTTGTTATTTGTGTTGGATTGTTAGATGATAAATTGCATTAGTATTCTTTTATTAAAGAACCTATTGAAGATACTAAAGAATAATTAATTTAGGCTCGTTAATGAGTTATACAATGGAGTGGTAAAGTTAGGATATGTCTTGCTTAAACATTTTCAAGTTGATAAGCACTGCCCACACCATAGTGAGTAATGTGCATAATAAGACTTGAGTTACCATTATATTTTGAATATATTCATCTTTTGAGATGGTGATAAGCTCCTTGGAATTTGATACCTTGACCTAGATGTCTTAGGATAGCTCTTCCAACCGATCTACATGTCTCTATGTTTGAATTCTAACAAATGAGCTATGTAGATTTTTATTTTGCCAAGTCTAGATCTTTTGCATGATGTATTGTCCAGTGATTCAATCAATTACTTGAGTGTATTGTCCATTAATGTAGAGGTAGAAAAATTATATTCCATTATAACATTTTCTTTGTTTGCTTTGTCAAATTCTAGTTTGGCTTCTGAGAATGAATTGGTGAGTTGTTGCTTCCAATTCAACATTCCTTAAGAAATGTGATTAAATAAACCATAGTCATATCTGAAACTTTCATGTATCTATTTAAGATCTCACCAATTATCTATGTTTATAGTTTTATGTTCTTCTCCTGACTTGGAATGGATTACAACAGTTACATAGCAATCTAGTCTTTTGTTAGCTAGGACAAGAAGGTTGAGAATTACTTGTCCTCTGACATGACTTGGTCACCCAGTACTTAAGTGACCAATTCTAGGAAAGTGTTATTAATGAGCTAGCACACATTGTAAAAGTAGAGGTCTAAATCTGCATTATTCTCTTGCAACTGTAAGATTTCATGCTCCAAGTCCAAAGCCTTATGTGCTAATGATTCATAAAACATAGTTGTGTGATCAATTTGTTTATATAGTGGAGATTGAGAATCATCGAGAGATGCTTCATGCATTGTTGTGTATAGAGCCATAGAAGAAGCTACATCTATAACATGTGCTTAATTACATCTTACATTGAATTTTTGAGAAAATATGCTTTGTTAACTACTATTTTTGTCAGATTTGCAAATTTGGCTTCAAAATCTGTATTGTAGTGTTTATTTTATTTCATTCAATATAGAGTATTTAATTAAAAATGGTTGCTTCCTCAATATTTGGGATAGCATTGGCATTTTAGTGTTTAGCACAAATGAAGACATTGAACAAAAATCTCCTTAACTATATAAAGGGAAAATTTATAATTCTTACCTTGTTCAACATATGATAGGTGCATAAATAAATTGTTTGTTCAACATGTGATAGGTGCATAAAGAAATTGTTAGTTTTGTAGTGGGTAGAGGTTGTGTTTAGATAGACTTGAATTTTACAGTCTACATATGTGTCTTAGCGATTCAAATTATGTGTGATCATATTTGATCAAAGATGTTACGAGTATTTTCTAGTACCGATTTTCGACTAAAGACAACACATATTATTTCCCTTTGCACTAATTTGTCTCAAGTGAGGTCACATTTGGTTTACGATATTTTGTTGTAGATTGATTGGACTCTAATTTCATTGGCCCTCCTTTTGAGCTTGGTTATCATGTCAACTTCTACAAGGGATACCGCCTTACATATAGAGGAGGTTGTGGGAAGAAAATGTCCAATCCTTTTGACACTGCTTTTCCCCTATCTTTTCCTTATAATAATTTTTCTCAATTTTGTTTCGGTTGTGCTCATGTTCAAGCTGTACATCTTTTGTCAAATGCCCCCTGCATAGAATTGCAATAATTCTTGGCAGAAAATAGTGCTAATTTGGAGTTTAAGACTTGATTTTGAGACAACCCATATAAAAATAGTTTCAAGAGATATTTGGAATTTGGATCCTGATTTAGGGTTACTTCATAGAGATTATGCCTCTATAAGTGCTTCCACTGATCTAGTACATGTGACAAATATGTTGATGTTGGAGAGACACGAGAGCAACGGTGAGAGTGGAGAAGACAAGGGTATGGAAATTATTTATTAGGAACATAGAATCAATCAAGAAGTTTATGGGAATTCTGTCAAACCTATTGATTTTGGAAAAGTCAAGAGTCTATAGAGTGGTTGAGCAATAGTTTGCAACTGATCAGAGCATGGAACTGGCTCTTGATCAATGTGCACTTAATCTTTCTCATCCATTGGTTTATCATGTATTGAGCAGATTTTCCAATTCCCAGAAACTTGATTTCATATTCATTCGATGGACAAGGCAGTAGGTGGGGTTTGTATACAATTCTCAGAATTATGACATGATGATGTGTATCTTGGGCATAAGAAAGAAGTTGATTAGTATGCATGAATTATTTCATGAGATGTGTGAGAATAGATCTATGTTAAAAATATAGACCATTGAGATTGTAATCAAAGCAATTTTAGGTAGCCGAGAGACAAATAAAGCTATGCAGATAATTGATTTGATGGAAAGGCACAACTTTGGGGCCAATATCAAAAACTTCATCTACCTTCTTGCTAAATTGGGTCATAAAGCCTAAATTATGTTTTAAATAATGAGAGAAAGGCTTCCTCCAGATGCAAAAACATACACTATGCTTCTATTAATATTTTATTTCATGATATCATCCGATGTAAATTTGTTCAAAACAGATTAGTTGTCTTCTAATATTTAACTTGGAAAAGTGTATTTATTATGTTGAATACAAATTCAATGACAAGTCTAGAATCAAAAGATCCACATATGAATCTTCAGTGCCTTTCTTTCCAGTATACACTCTTTCACGATATTAGCCAATTTAAATTCATTAAAAAAAATCTATTGTCTTCTGAGATTCAACCTCAAGAAATGTATTTATTATACTGAATACAAACTCAATACTAAAAATGGCATCAAAATATCCACGGACTAATCTTTGGTGATTTCTTACCAATTTACATACCTTCAGCCTAATTAAATTTATGACTGTCAATTCACACAATAGCTTCTTTTAATTACTGTCAATTCACACAATATCTTCTTTAGTGCTGGGAATAAATGAGAGAGACGACCCCAAAAAAATTACGTATAACCTATAAAATTCCTAGTCAAAACCTATAACCCAAGTTCATTACCCCGTACTCATAGCATTAAACTATAGGAAAGATTTAATTTAAAACATTACATATATACATATATATTACTTATTCCTATTCCTATGAAATAGTTGTTTTCTTGTTTTTCAATGTGATGGTATGTAATACAATTCTTACGTATGTTCCTTTTTGTCATGGTAGGAGGGCATGAAACCACTTCAAATCTTTCCTCGGAGTTGTGCTATTTTTATGCCCATAGATTTTATGTTTTCACAGTGTATGGTAGGTGTAAAAGAGCTTTTTTGATAATATTTTCTAGGAATGTTTGATCTGTATTTAGGAGAACATCCTATGATCAATTATTTAAAAGAAAAAACATATAGAAACATCATACTTAACACTTTATATAAATAATTCTATTAAATTACAATAATATCAAATTAACATAACCATAATAATGTGTGTAATCTATTCTCTTATTAGTTTGGAGTATATACAGTATGCAGTAATGATATTATCTTAGTGTTTTGGATTATATATAATACATAATAGTGATGTTTACCACTTAGAAAGGACACACTATAGGACTTAGTACCCTCAACTAGAGAAGAGTTTAAGAAGAGGTGGGAGGTGTGTTGCCCTGATTAAAATATTATATTGTGGACATAGTATGGATGGTATTTAAATTATAGATGTGGTATTAGGTTGTGGATTATAGTATGGATGTAATATGAATGGTATAATTATTGATTATGTAAATATGAATGGTGATTTATTGATTATAAACATAATATGAGTGGTTGTTTCCTCGGCATGAATGGTGGCTTCCCCAATTATAGATGTGATATGAGAGGTTGCTTTATTGAATAAGGACTAATAAATACAAGAAGTTGTATTTTTTGACTACTGGATACATAAAATGAATGGTACTCCCTCAAGTAGATGTATTTGATGTAGATAAGATACCATGACTAAGATGGAATACATGGATTGAACGAATTAGATGGATGAATGGATATGAATAGATTGCATAAATTGATTATGTACATGCTTTGTTTAATATAAATAAGAGATTATATGAATTGGTTATATATAGTATGTAAGAATGATATATAACTAATATATGAATTGAATGCATAATGTGTAGAAAATTAGATTAGATGTTTTGATAATAAAGATTATATAGATGGATTGAATAGATAGATTAATTATATAGATTGGATGGATTGGTTGTGAATGATATGATTATTATAGATTGATTATGTACATGATATAATTAGTAGGCCCTCGATCTCTCTAGTAAATAGGGAGGGTAGTACCCAACCCTTGATAGAGAGGGAGGCAACAGAATTTTGACCCAACCACATATATAGGTATGGAGTATATGGATGGGTTGGTTGAGAGCAACTTAACTATATATTATGGTTGGGTTGGGTTGGTTATATAATGGGGTTGGGTTTGGATGGTGGTTATGTAGTGGGTTAGATTGGGTTGGTAGTAACCCAATGAAACCTCCCTATAACCCAACCTCCATGCAATGCATAATTAACCTTCTTCCAACCCAACCTCCCTAAAAATCAACTTCCCTACAACTTGTAATTAACTTTATTCTAACTCAACCTCAACGGAACCTACCCTTTATATAATGGGGTTGGGTTTGTTCCTTATCTAATAGAGGGGATGAGTGATCCAAATCTAAATCAAACCTAAATATCAGGGTGGTTCAAACCCACTCACCCTATAGTATGGGTGGGTGCTGCCAACCCCCTATATATGGGTGACCCTAACATGAGTTCTCAACCGAAATACCCTAGACTTGGGTTGGGTTTATGCCAACCCTATTTACATATAATATTGTGGTTTTGTCTCCTCCAATCCACCCTACTTATATATGGATTTCATTTGGGTTGGCACAAACCTTCTTTCCACATAATCTATTGGTTTTCCCCCACCAATCTGAATCAACTATCTAGGGTGTTGGACTGAGTATGTGGGTTTCCTCCCTCTTGTCTAACCCATTTTGAAAAGGTTTGAATGAAGGGTTAAGGACGTAGAATAATATTTACATAAGGATGAATCAAACTAATCTAGAGTAAGTTAGTTAATTAAAAACTTAGATAAATGAAAATTCTGAATTAATGTGTTGAGTTATGATAAATATAAAAAATACATTAAAAAAAATGTTTGACTACATAAACATGAATAATATATAATAAATAACTTATCTTCAAATGAAAAAACATATCTGAGAACTAAATAGGTGGAAATAAGTAGGGTCAAGATTAGGATTGAGTTGTTATATTATATAAATATTATTTCTATAGGCATGGATACTTGCATCACACTATTGAAACTTGTGTTGATGCTTCTATCTTGATCTTGATGAAAATTTCATGTGTGAAATATTCACTATATTGAAAAGTAACCACCTAGAGTTTTTTAGGGTTTCTTTCACCTTTCTCTTGATATCTTTTATTCACGTGTGTACACTATTGAGAAGTATGTATGGTTCAAACCCTAGTTCTTCCCTTAGGTCTTTGTACCTTACCAAAAATGGGTTAGTGGGCTCATAATTTCTAGTGAACATTAAGGAACCCTTTATTAATAAGCTTTACTTGTATATCCAATACTCTATGGAGGGCCTTATACTTATGTAGTTCTCCCCTAGGTGTTAGTTTGTGTGTGCAAAAGGGTGAAGTATACTATATCTAAAGGCATGCAATGATCTAACTTGTAACTTGAAAAAAAATACTCATGGGTTAATCTTTGAGTGATTCAAACCTATGATATGATTATAAATGATATGAAAATATGGAATAATAGGGTATTATAATTTAGTTGTGTGATTGATTGGTTGATTTTGAGTAGGTGTTTGCTTGGTATTTTTCTAGATGAATAATAAGTAGACTTATATTTTTATTTATACCACACCTTTTGAAAATATCTCATGATATGGTTAAATAAGACAAAGGGACTGACCCATAGGATTAAAAATATATTTAAATTAGATGAATTTTGAGGACTTAACATTTATTAAAAAATTTGACACTTGTATCGATGCAAGCGTCCCTATGTGGATCACAAGTGTCTGATAGGATTAGTAAGTTGTTGAGGATATAAAATTGATAGTGAAGGATATATATAATATTTTAATATATTTTTTACAATGTAGGAGATCTGAGTCATCATAAATTATTGGGTTGGACCATAAAATAAGTAGTTAAGCATAATAAGATGGTGAACACAAGCCTTTCAATAGCAAGAAGGTCTAGAACTAAAGAGTAGAGCCTTTATATGTATTTATCAAGTATATAATCCTAAGATGTTATATAAATTATATTTTATTATCCACATTTGCCTCCCATTTAATATATTAATGCATAAAGATGAATTTACTAGGTTAAATAAAATAAAGCATACCTGGATGTGTATGAGACACCTTGTCTGTGATTGAAATGACTTTGAGTGTTTTATTGGTGTACTGATTATAACCAAGAGAATGTTATAATATAAATTAGTGTATATCATCTTAAATTTGACATAATTGAAATGATTAAAAATAAAGAGATAAAATAAGGAGTACACCTTGTGTTGATGTAACCATGTTACCTCTTAATAATTTGAATTGGTAAATATGCTTCTTTATGAAGTATTAGAGATAAAAGTGGTTTAAAACAAAACTTTGGAGATGTTAATAGGGATATTAGAATCGTATTATTCCTCAAATCTAGTGAAAGGGTGATTTTTAACATGACCATTGAAATCATTACATATCAATCACATAACTCAAGTGATAGTACAATAAAATCCAATTTAAGTGGTATAACCATTCTAACCTACAAAATGGAAGTAGTGTTAGGCCATTAAATGTTTTTAATATCAACCACACTACTAAAGGTTTTGAATTTACGTAGCCATAAAATGTTCAAAATGATACTTCTAGAGAAAATGGTGCTTCTTGGTAGAGTATCGTTGCTTCTTGGTAAATAATTTCTAATAATTTTGAATTGTATTTGAATCTTTTGGTGCATTTGCATGGCATATTCACCTTTAATGTGTCTCAAATGAAGCAACTATAATAATTTATCCTCTACTTTATAAATATGTATAATATCTATCACAAATTTGAGAAACTCTATCCCAAATCTATAAAAATTAGTGCAACGTATAGGATTCTAACCTAGGTTTATATATAAATCATATAAATTTTAATAAAATTGTATAAATTATTAGATTTGATATAAGTGTGGATTTTATATTTGTATGACATGCCCCCATTAATATTCCCCCCATTTTGAGGTGAGAGAAATGGTATCCAGTAGTTAACTTAAATCAAAAGGATAAAATAACTATATAATATTTGTATAAATCATGTAAAATATAGGAGTAGCATGTCTAAGTATATATATAAATAAAACTTAAAATATGTTATCATAAAAATACCTAAGATGCATGATAAAAATCATCGAAATGTCTAGAAATTAATAGTACAAGCTCAAGAAATAATTAAGCACACAAAAAATATCATTTAGTGTCGCAAAAAATGGGTCTAAAGAAAACATAAATAATGGGTGTATTCAAATACCACATATTCAAAGGATTTACATATTAAAATATACAAATATAAATTGACATACATGGTACATAGGCCAACAAGCAAGGAACACATTCAAATATTCCACAAGCAAGACAATAGAAAGCAAGAAAAAGACACTCAATTGACAATGTGAGTAAATGAATTATAAGAAACCAATATAAGTATATCATACTAGTTCGTATATGTATGTGTTAGAAAAAATCTCATGTAACAAAGCATATCAAGTACATTGTAAAAGATGTTAGCATGTGTAGGTACTAATATATAAGCTCAATATGATAATGTATAAATGATCATAAAGTAATATAACATGTATTAATCATGGTCAAAGAAGAAGATGCCCCCAATTTGGTATATCACATGTGTAAATAAAAGGTCCAATGTCTGTATGTGAAAGTCTCATAGGTCTAGGAATTAGGATATGCCTATATCACACTTAAGTATACATGACACATATTTGTATCAAAAGGATATAATATCTACTAACATAATCTAAAAAACCATAGATGCCAATAAGCTTGTAAACATGTGAATGGTGAATAGTTTTTTATTTTTTATTTTATTGAATAATTGATTTTTTTGTATTTTTAGAATATTTGGAAAGGAAAAATGTCTAACCTTTGATCCCATCTAAGGCATGCTCACATGTATCTCAAAGATTGGAATATGGTACGTCAAACTAGTGATACTATCAAGGAACATGTATAAATGTCATATATGACACTATAGAATATGTGTTACTATGCATATGTTTCATAGATCTCTAATGTGGTGAAGAGGTAATATAGATATTAGACATTCATATAACCTATTTTTTTATTTATATTTGGTGTATTTGGTGAAACTATAATTAAAACATGTTTATTTTCCTTTAGCAAATTGGTGGACTATGTAGGTCTAGATGAGGATTTTGTGGAATCTATTGTGTATCTATGGTGTAATAATTTCTCATGTATTGGCCCCTTATGAAAGGGGATTTCCTATTGCTTACCTTTTCATAGATAATTAAACTTAGTAGGTCATACAATTATCTATTTAGGAGTAAAATTCTCTTGTTCTAGTGGATGTTCTTATTGAATTCTAGAAACTTTGACTACCCTATTGCTATAAATGTATTTAATACACCCATGAACTATGGAAGTTATTTCTCAGATATTATGTATCCAAGGTCATCCCAATAACATATCAAAGACTCCTAGGTATGGTATAATTGAAAAGGTAGTAACCACATATGTTGGACCAACTTGTAAATGTGAGTCATTCTCATGAATAATGTGTTGTTATGTCCCATAAAATACTCTAACCATTTTGGTTGAAGAGTATAAATCATCATGTGTATATACCAAATGTGTAAGTAATATCATAGTACATAAATTATCACTAGAACCATTATCAATCATCACAGTATGTATAGATTTAATATCAATGAATGCTCGAATAAATAATGAATGAAGAAAATATTCATCTACAATTTCATTCTTATCAAATGAAATAGATAGTCTCTAAACCATATGAGGTATTTTGCATGTATGTGTCAATAATCCCATCATATGGGTGCTCATAATGTGATAGAGGAGGATGTGAGTAACATTCCATTTGAATTTTTGAATATTTCTTAGAGTGATCTTGTAAATGATTCTTCAATATATTTTTGTTTTAATGGTCACCAAGTTGTGACCCTAAATCCTTTGGAGGATCAACAAAGGTAATATGTTGGTTATTAATAATATATTAGATCTTATGTTTTAAGGTATACCACCTATTTTTATAATACTTAGGGCCTTGGTGATAGTCATAATATGCATTAGTATCATATCTTTTTGGTAGAGGTCAATTTATATCAACCTTTATGGGAGGAGGGAGAGATATGAGATGACACTCCACAAACTTCTTAAGTATTGAAGCTGAAGACGTAGGTAATTATGTAAATTCTCTAATGTGTGTTAGATAATATAAACCAATTAGGTTTCTATGACACTTCATTAACCTTTGTTGTTGTTTCAATTTTAAATTATGTAGGTTTTATCTTGTAGCTTGGTTAATACGAGATGTAGTCATTGTGCTTGCTACATAATTAAGATTTTTCAAGGAAATAGTTTTCATTTCTTGATCTCAAACAATATGACATAAGTCATCAAAATATTTAAACTTAATAAAAATAATAGACTCGTGTAATAGGGAACAAAAACTTTTGTTAAATATGTCATGAAACTCTTTATATGCCATTGGATTTGTCATCTTGGCTAACATTGTTTTATATCTCAAAACATATTCAGTGATGGGTTCATTGATTCATTATTTGATATTTGAAATTTATGCATGTGACATATTTTCACTGATGTTAATAGAGAAATGTACTAAAATGATATGCTAAGGGTTTGAATGTTTGTATTCATTGGACCGGTAAGTAATAAAGCCATCTAAAATCATAGACCATTAGGATCCTTAGAAATAATTCGGTCACAATTTTATCATTTGAAACATAATCAAGGCACACTGCATAGAAAGATCAGATATGTTATTTAAGATCACCCATACCACCATAAAATTTGAAATTAGGTGTAACAGAACTATATGTTAAAGGGTAAAAAGATATCTCAAGTGATAGAGGATTATGTAATACATCTTGTGATCACTAACATGATTTGATGTTAAATAATTTTGTCTAGTGTTGGTAGCTTTAGCTTCCAAATTTTTTATAATGTGGAGAAGATTTTACACTATAGCCCCATTGGGATTTAGATTGAAGATTTGAGAAGCCATCAAAGTGGATGAAAATACCACACATGTTTGTGTAGCCATTGAAATAGGTAACTAGGTTGAATTATTTTTTGATCCCATGTACAATGTGTAAATAGTTTATTGACTTTCAAGAAATAATGGTTTGAAAACATATCATGTGCCCTCATTATAAGTAGTAACTAAGGTTGTGCTCAAGGGGAGGGTAATTGGAAAGGATGTGTTATAGGATTATCCAGTATCCCCAATATTGGTATCAATATAGATAAATGGTTGTTCGCTACCACCTTTTTATTTTTGATTTTATAATATAGTATTTAGGATCTTGTGGAGATCTTTAGGAATTGAAAAAATGCACTCTCAAAATAATGCAATAAGTTTAACTTATTCTTGGTCAACTTGGTCATTTTCATTAAGCTCATGTGTTTCATTATCTACATAATCAAATTTATCTTCTATGATAATTAGTTCTTTACTATGTGGATCATTATCATTATTGACACTCTCATTATTATCATAAATTGGCATGGTATCAAACTGAGATATTTTAGGTATTTAACCCTCTCTTTGATTTGGTACAAGGGTACATTAGGGTTAAGAATATATAAATGAATGATTATAGGTGTGATAAATAGATACATAGTGTTGTTACCTTCACCAACATGACTTAATTCCATCTTATGAAATCATGGAACCTATTTTTCTCTTGGGTTTGATCTTATTTTAGAGATTTATATAAATTTGATAGATGCTATGTTGAAGATGACCATTCATGTTTATTTCTAATGTCTTTGAATTTTGATCAATTTATTCTCTAGTTTCATCTAAGAGCATCAAAATTAAACTTAAAAGTTTGCCTAAATATTGATATATTAGAAATTAAATAGCTTAAACATATAAGTATTATCCATGTCTCAGTTTAATGGCCTAAAGTGTTAATTCTTTCTTGGGCCCTAAAATGTTTATATCGATTTTAATTAGCTAACTAGTTATAACGTTCAATTATAAAGGATTAGTCATTATTTAAACTTTAGATTTGATTATAAATTTTTAGACTTTGGGTTTTTTAAATGAGATATTTGGGATCCTTTATTCAATTTTCCTTTTTTGATCTAAATATATAGACTAATTTTGAAAGGCCTTTTTATAGTGTCTATTTTTGTTATCTACAGGGTTTTGTATGATGATAGTTAGGTCTCTATTTTAAATGACCGTTGACCCTTAAAAATTGATTATTTTCATTGAATATCAATTTATAAATATTTAAGCTCAATAATAATCTAAAATTGAGCCTTATCTTTGACTAACTCATCAAAACTTGTTTTTTTTGTTGTGCACTCTCCTTTCATTGAAGTCTATGAAATCTTGGGCCATTTGATTTATAAAATCAATTGGTCACATTCATAAACTAAATATTTTAACCCCTTAGGTCCCTAATATTGTGCCAAATGGCATAATCTCATTGATTTTTCCTAGTAGGTAGTCGATGAAACATCTAAAAATCTGTTGCGGCCTCGAGTCTTAGATGGCTATAATGTGGAAACCATTTAGAAGACCAAGAATATAAAGGTTAGTGGGACATCAATATGGTCCCTATGGGACCAAATCCCTAGTTTAGAGACACATGGTGACCATATGGAAGCTTAGATCGATGGAGGATACTAGAGATAGTTGGATGTCTATATATCCCCAAAGGCATGGTTGAAGGGTACATGGTAGAGATTGATAGTAGGGAGGATGAAATAAAAATTAATAACTCAAGGAAGATTTGAGGTTAATCACATGGTAAAGGGGATGAAATTACAAAATATAGCTTGAGGGTGAGGAATATGAAGATCAAGGGCCAAATGGTGGTCATGTGGCCTTAAGTTAGATCCTAGGAAAATAATAAAGGATAGAGAAATGACTAGTGAATATGTGGTATGATTGATAAATACAGAGTGAAGGCCACTTGGCCTAGAATAAATAATTATATGAAAAAAATTAATATCACCAAGTTGACGAAATAGGACTCAAGGGGCATATAGATCTTTCCAAGTCATTGGGAAACCCAAAAACTAAATCTAACATTACATCTAACCATCAAAAAGTCATAAAAAACTATAAAAGGAACATTCGAATCAACTATAAATTAATTGAATTTGAGCATATAATGGACTTCAAAATGGTTATATTTCCTAACCACCTGAATGTTGATTGATTTATTACTCCATGGACATAGCTATTATAATGAGAAAGGGGTAAAAAATTTCATGTAATGAAACACTATGAAAATTATACTAGAATCCCTTCATTTTTATTAACCCTATCTTATACTCATTGAATGTGGTCCATTATTTCTAGTTTAGATTTCATGCTTGTGTAATTGGAGTGATTTTATGCTTATTTTATAGAGATGAATATGGCAATTTTATTTTGTATTTTCTAATCTAATTCATTGTTTGTTCCTTTTAGTTTCTTTGTGAAAAATCCATACTTTATGTGTGTTTAACCCTTAGATGAAATATATGGAGGCATGTTTTCAATTTAAGCTTAGGCTTAACAATATAGAAATGAAATGGAATAAGGGTGATAATTAGATATGAGTAAGTTTATAAAGTTGGGGGACAAAAATTGGCCTACCCGTTGACATGATTTTTTTGAAATTTTAAAAATTTGAACTTCTATATATAATTTGAGATATCTACACTCCAAATTTGAAGATGGTGTAAAAACATGAAATGTAGAATTTCGAGTCTAGTTTTCAAAACACTAATTTTTTTAAAATATTGTTAAGTATAAATTAATCAAATATCTAAATTTTGAAGAACTCTTATTTTTTCTAGAAAACATAGTAGATAGATGGCCGTGATGCACAACATTTTTTGAAAATAGTTTATTATTTAAAACCCTTTGGAGAAAATTTAGATAAAATCTTCTAGCACGTCACCTATATTTTTTTGTATTTTTTCAATGAATAATTTTCATACGAATTTTACAAGTGAATAGATCCTAAAAACTAATAAAAAAATGGATATTCATTTGTGAGATAAACTTAACTACCTTAAAAAAATGATTTTTTTTTAAATGTATGTAGAATTATGCTAACTACGTCACCATATAATTTGTTTTTCACTTGGATAAATGAAAGAAAAAATACATGAACATGTATAGGCATATATGTTTACAGCATGTAGTGGCCTAAAAAAGGTGTAGTTAGAAATAAATATAGTTTGAAACCTTAAATTAGTATAAAAATCATATTTTTGGAAAGAGGAGAGAGTTCTCATCACAACGATATCAAGATTTTGAATTTTCACATTGAAATTCTTAGTGTATTTAGCAATAAAAGTTTAAATTTGTTGTTTATTTTCATACCTCTCAATACTCAACTATACATTGATAGTCCAAGCCTTTGTCTCAGGAATCCAAGCCATTCCCAATCCAAAAGGTGTGGGAATTGAATTCAAATTCCAATAATATGATTGCATTAATCACCTAATCATTTTATTTAATAACATGATCATGTTAATAAAACAATCATGTTACATATTATCAACATCCTAAAACCTAAATAGGAGCCATTAGGCCTAGTAGTCTTAATATCAAATATTGGTTTCATATTAAGATTGTTGTTTGGGACCAACATTTTTGTTAATAATTGATAACTTTGAATGATAATTGGAGATGTATTAACCTGTGAATCAATTTATTGATCCCTTAATCCCAATATGGTGTGTAATCAAGCCAATAGATATCAATTGACATTAAATGTACATATTTCCTTGGATGGATCTTGGTTTGACCTATTTACGTATCAAACTAAACTAAATACTTAGATTTTTATAATATAGTATGCAATTAGAGACCCAATTAACATCATATGGACACAATTCCTTTCTCAAGCCTCATTTAACACTAATTGTGTATTATATTGAAATAAATATTTAATTATTTTAATATGGTGTGCTATCTAATCCCTAATTGACATTATATTAAAGGCATTCCTTACATGGGGACCAATTACTCTTAATTATATATTATACTAAATAAAATACTTGATTGATTAAATATGATGTGAAATTAGGGGGAAATATTCACAATGGACATTAGATGGACATAATTTATTGTATGGGGTAAAAAATGCCTCAATTAATATTATAGGTGGAAGCAGTTACTTATATAGGACTTGGCTATCCTCAGTTATGTATAGTATTGAAAAAATATCAATTGATTTGACATGGTGTAATTAAAGAATCAAATGACATTAGATGAATGTAATTCCTTGATTGGGGATTGAGTGGACCCAATTGTATATCATAATGAACCTAAATACTTAATTGGTTCAATATGGTGTCTAATCAGGGCTAATGTAACCCACTTACAACATTATATGGAAAAAATTACTTTCATAGGGCTCAGTTAGCCCTAATTATGATAAGATAAAACCAAATACATGATTAGTTGGATATAGTTTTCAATCAGGGCCAATGAAGTTGTAATTGACATTAGAAGTATTAGTTTACTTACATGAGCCTTGGCTGGCCACAATTGCATATTTAACTAAACTAAATGCTTGGTTGATTCAATATGTTATGCATTTGGGAGAATTAGAACCCCTTTTTGATAGTAGAAGGATGACATTTCATACACAAGGTCTATTTGGACTAAATTTTATAGATCATATTGAACCAAATATTCTATTAGTTGACAAATTAGATGGATATAATTCCTTGTAGAGGGTTCACTTGGTCATGATTTCATATCAGATTCAATCAAACACTCAATTATTTAAATAAAGTGTGCAATTAAGGCCCTAATTAAAATTATGTTGACATAATTCCTTTGGCAAGCCTCAATTAGCCCAAATTTCCATTATATATGAATTTAATTCATTGCAAATGGCTCCTTTGGAATGAAATTCATAGAAAATTGAAAAAATACTTATTTTTTAAATATGGTGAGCACTTTGATCCCAAATTGATAACATATGGATCAAATTCCTTACATTGAGGCTCAATAGGCCCCTGAGATCAATTTAGCCTCAATTAATATCTTTTATATATAGTAAGAAATAGGTTCACAATGATGAACATGGTTAAAATATTATCAATCATTACTATAATTAAGTTTGTAAGCTCAATCTGTGCTAATGTGTGGAATAATTGATCCCAAATACACATTATTTAATCACATATATACATTCAAAAAGCTCAAATTTACCCCAATCACCATCACGATTAAACCTTATATACCTTAAAACCTATACCATAAGCCCTAATCCTTGAAGTTCCTAATATCTAAACTCTAAACCATAAATATAAACTCTTTAAACCTTGAACCAATAATTTTAACCCAAATTAACATTATTCAAAGTAAGAATAAAGTTCATAAGGCTCAGTTTAGCCAAAATCAAATGACTAATTTCCCCATTTGACTAATTCACTCAATATTCATGATGACAGACATGGCATAATTGACCATACTTTTATCCTAAATTAAAATAAGAAGGTAATCAAGTCATAAATAGGTGTCACAAACAACTCAAATGTTATTCAATTACCTAATTGATTGGACCCTATTTTTGATATCTTAAACCCTGAGTTACTTTGTACCATTTAACTTTAACCCTAAATCATGTACTATTTACATTAAACCCTAAAAAATAATCCCTAAACCCCAAACCCTTTAAATTATAGACCCTAAACCTTAAACCAATAAATTTAGCCCCAATTAACATCATGTGAAGCAAAAGCCACGACTCTTTTGCTCCTTTGTTAGGCTTTGATGAAGAGGCCATAATATGTTATAAGTGCAAAAATTTCAGACACATACCCTAATATTGTAGAAGTGTATTTATATCAATCAAGAAGGACCAAAGTTTCAAGGCTCCATTCATCAAGAAAAAAGTTTAGACAAGTTCATGGTAGAAGAAACAATCTAAAAAGTCTATGTTAGTCTAGACATCTTTGCATGCAAGAAATGAAGAAAAGCCATGGTTCTTTTATAGCAGATATTCAAGGAACATGATAGGATACAAGATAAAATTCATATGTTTAAATAATATTAATGGTGGAATAGTGAAATTTGGAGACAACATCACTACCAAAATAGCCAAAAAAGTTACATTAAGTTTGGATACTGATACAACTAAGACTGAAAATGTTTTTTAATATAAAAGGTCTTAAGAATACTTTATTAAGTGTAAGTCAAATGTGTGATCAGGAACACACACTAAAGTTTTATGTAGAAGGTTTTGACATTAGGATAAAATATTTATATGTGTTTATGGTAGATGCTCAAAGGATAGGTATCAATTTATATATGTTATTAGATATCAAAGGTCAAAGATGTTATTTGAGTCAAGTTAAGGAAATTTGGTTATGGCACAGATTAATGGGGCACATAAATTTTTACAATCCTATCAACATCAGTAAGAAGCAAGTAGTTACATATCTTCTAAAGATTACAAAACCCTCCAACACACTTTGTGAACCATGTTAGCATGGGAAGCAAGTCAAAAGATTATTCAAGGAGAAATAATACTCGACCACTTAGATGTTAGAACTTGTTCACACTAATTTTTGTAGACCTATGAGAACTAAAATCACTCAAGGTGATAAATAATTCATGTTGCTTATTGATGATTTTACATGTATGACTTGGGTGATGTTTTTGAAGAAAAAATCAAAAGCTTTCAGCCACTTCAAAGCATTCAATGCTTTTGTTGAAAATGAATCTAATTTCAAAACTAAGTGCTTGATATTATATCAAGGAGGAGAATTCATGTCAGATGATTTTATTGAGTATTGTGAACACCATGAGATAAAGAGACACTATTCAAAATCTAGAACTCCATAGCAAAATGGAGTAGTTGAGCAAAAAAATAAAATAGTTCAAGAGATGGTGAAAACAATGTTAAATTAATCCAAGAGACTAGATAAATATTGAAGAGAGGTAGTAACAATAGTAGTGCATATCCAAAATAGATAACTATTTAGAATCAACAATGATAAGATTTCCTATGAACTATGGGAAGACAAATTGACTACAATTGATTATTTCAGAGTTTTCAACAGTAGATGCTTCATAAAGAGAACCAATGAAAAATTGGGTAAGTTTAAATCTAGAATATATGAAGGTATATTTCTTGGATATTCTTCTAAAATTAAATATTATAAATTTTATAAAAAAATAACCGAGAATATTGTTGAAAGTGCAAGTGTCAAGATAGATGAAAATGTAGCACAATAAGCTAGTGAACTATTGAAATCATTGAAGAAAAAGATTTTGAAGAATCAAATGAGGATGAAAATAAGGATCAAAATAACACAAAGACCACATCCAAATATGTCCAAATAAATAATAATGAGAATGACATCATTGTGAACATAAATGAAGGAGTATGCACTATAAGGATGATGGTAAGTGAATCTAAATAACTTAGTTTCTCTTTGTTATCCAAAATTCAGCCTAGAACTTTTTGAGAAACTAGACATGATGAGCATTGGATTAAGGCAATGGATGAAGAATTAAATCAAATATAAAAAAATTATACTTGAGAATTATTGCGTAGACCAAAAGATCAAAATGTGATTGGAACAAAATGGGTATACAAAAATAAATTGAATGAAGATTACGAAGTTACTAGGAATAAAACAAGGTCAGTATGTAAAAGATATGATTAAATTGAGGGTATATATTTTGAAAAAAAAAATTACATCAATGGCAAGGCTAGAGGCTACTAGAATGTTTCTTCCATATGTAGTGTTTAATAATTTTAAAGTGTTTCAGATGAATGTCAAGTTTGCTTTCCTGAACAAAAATATAGAAGAGGAAGTCTACATTGAGCAACCTACGGGATTTATTCTCTCAAATGATATTATCCATGTATGAAAATTGACTAAATCCATTTATGTATTTAAATAAGCTCATAGAGCTTGGTATGTGAGGCTTCATAGACACCTATAAGATCAATGTTTCAAGAGAGGTTTTGCTAACAGTAATCTCTACATTAAAACAGAAGGTGAGAATCACTTGATTGTTGTGGTATATGTTGATGACATAATATTTGGAGGTAACATTGAAATAATGACAAAATAATTTTTTGATAATATGTAAAAATAATTTAATATGTTTATGCATGGAAAATTGTCGTTTTTGTTAAGGTTGTAAATATTTTAGTCAGATAAAGGAATTTTCATATCTCAAAGTAAATATGCCAAGGAAATGTTGAAAAAAATTATTTTTGAGGATTGTGCACCAATTGACGCACCAATATGTATAGGGAACATGATGATTAAGGATAAAGATTCAACTATTGTGGATTAATCTTTATATAGATCTATGATTGGTAGTCTTTTATATTTGACAGTATCAAGGGTAGACATCATGCATGTAGTAGGCATGGTTGTGAGATATTAGGTAGCCCTGAAAGAGAGTCATGTTCAATTAGAGAAAATAATATTCAAATATGTCAAGGGGATATTAGATTTACAGATTATGGTATCCCATAGGTAGATATTTCACTTTGATTTCTTATATAGATTTAAATTGGGCAGGTTGTTTGGATGACATAAAAATTATAAATGGAAGGGATTTATTCTTCGGTGATAGCTTATTATCTTGGCTAAGCAAGAAGAAAAAATCACTATCACTTTCTATAGTTGAATTAGAATATATTTTAGGAATGTTGTGTTTTACTCAAGTGCTTTGGTTGAAACAAACTTTAGAAGAAATCAAGGTAAAATATGATGAACCTATCTCTATTTTTGGTGACAACAAAAGTGATATCAATATTTATATGAACCCAATGATGCATTTAAGAAAAAAACATATTCATATTAGATATCACTAACTGAGAGAGTAGGTTTCATATTAGTAGATTAAGTTGGAATGTATCAGTAGTATAGAATAGATTGTAGATATTTTTACAAAGGCACTACCAAAGGACACATTTGAGTTTATGTGAGAGAATTTTGGAGTAATTTCTTTTACTCCCTTACATTAAGGATCAACATCATTTGAAAGGGATCTAAGTGTTAGCTCTAGGATAGACCCTTTGACATTGATGTCAAAGGAGGATAAGTACAAGAATAGGTGAAAGTACAAGAATAGGTATAGAAATAGGTACATGATGATATAGTAAGGGAGAGTTACTATATGTTTTTTTGGTAGCATTTGCAAGTTGAAAATAGGGTTTAGGATGTGGCAATGCTAGTTTGAGGTTGCCATCGATGAAAAAGGAGGAGATTATTGGAAATATTATCATTGATGTCAAACGTCTATGATTTTTGGTGACAAAGGCACCATAGAGTTTAATGTCTAAAATTATTTTTAATATTCATATTTTGGCTAAAGCGTGTTGATATTTATTTAATATTAATAGATATATTATTGGTTCCATAAATTCAAAAGAGGGCCCATGAAGAATCCAAAGATTCATGAGGTAAGTAAAAAATATGGAAAGGATGCATTTTATCATGAGGGGTCACCTTGAGGAATTATTAAAATCACCAAGATAAAGATAAAAGAGGGAAAAGACACATTTTCACATGAAGGGTCACACTGAAGATTTTGAAAATTCACCAAGATAAAGACAAAAGGGGAAAGGATGCATTTTATCATGAATGGTCACCATGTGACTTTTGAAATGAAAATATTCGAAGGCTCATGCAAGTTTAGCATCATTTTCCATGTGGATTGAGGAGTCACAAAGGATGAATGCCAAAGATCATTGGGAAAGTTATTAAAGGAGGCTTGTGAAGTCATTTTAAACATGCAAGAGAGTGCATGGTTTGTAATTGTTTAATATAATAAAAGAGGAGAGAATAGAAAGAGATATATTACATTTCTATAATTTATTGAGAAAGCAACATTGAGAGATAGTTGTGTTTTATAAACAAAAGGGGTTGGTGTTCATAAATAGTTGATGTGTTGGCGCTCAACAAAGGAGTTGTTTCTCCTAAAAATTGGTGCTTACAAACTTTTTAATTTGATTTGGTGCTCATTCATATACTTGATATTGTTCTGTGTGGTTTTTCCCACTTTGAGCTTCCATGTAAAAATACGGTGTCTCTCTCTCTTTTGTATGGTGTATGTTATTGTTTCAGTTTTATTTCATATCTTTAATGTATGACTAAGTGGTTACACTAAAGGAGTTTGATTAAGTAAGAGATTTAAAAGATATATGATATACTAATTCACCCCCTGCCTCTGTATATCTCATGCTTAAAAAAATACCTATAAATTTTCTCTCATAAAATATTTGAAATGGTGATTTTCCTATTGATTTTTTCACTAAACTATTATATGTAAACTTTGCTTGTGTTAGAGCCAAGTCCCATTCCCTTGTCTTCTCTCCCACTATGCATCTTAATAAATTTCCCAAGATCCTATTCACAACTTTTGTCTGTCCATCTATTTGTGAGTGATAAGCACTACTAAATTATAGCTTAATAAGACTGATATTGATTACCTATGAATACTTAGGCAAAAAATATTTTTCATAAATAAACACTTGTTAGCCCAAGTTAGAATAAAATCTCCAAAAAAGCTCTAGATCATGAAATATAATGTTATGATAGAGACTTAAAAAATCAAAATGCCACCATATAATTTTTAATAAAACTCTAAAATTGATTCTTCCATCATGTTTTTCCCTCCACTAGAACTGATGTTGACCACTATTGATTACACAGAATCGATGTCTATCACTATGTGACTTGTGTATCAACAAAAAATTAAAAAACATGAGAAAATTATGATAAAATTTTGATTTGTAAGGATTTTTAATGACTTTTAAGGAAATCTGAGATTTACAAAGTGTCCTCCTTGATTGAATGGGATAAATATGTCTCATTGAGTGTGTCAAAATGTAGATATGGATTATAAACATGGTTAGATCAAGCAATAGTAAAAAAAAATCAAGAAAAATGTATAAGAACATAACAATCTAATCCAACTCTTTTGATGGTGTTCGGAAAATGAAAACTAAGAGAAAATGAAATAAATCGTACACAATACCTTTCCAAGATAATCCCATCACCTAAATGCAACTCAAAACACTTTTTTCCCCTTGATTTGTTGCTAAAGTCTTTGCCAATAATACAAGGCAAAGCTCTTCCATCATCTCTCAAGTGTACTAATGAAAATGAGCTCATGATATGAAATCAAATGTATTCTTATCAATGAATCTATCCTATTAAAAATTAATCATAATAAAAACCACACTTAAATTGCATATGGAGAGAATTTTTCATAATAAGTTTAAACAAATAAAGTTTAAAAATGGTGGTCTTGGCCCTCTTATTTATAGGTTATTGAATTTGATCAAAATCAACCATGGCCATCCATTTTGAGATAAAGATGTATGGCCATTAATTAATCTAATTTTGTATAATTAATCCATAAATACTCTCATAAATATTTGGAAGGAAGGGGCATTAAAAAGGCATGTGAGGCCTTACACTTGATATTTGTTATATTTATATCTTATGGATGCCACCCCATAGATGATGTCATTTGATAATGTAGATAATAGGAATCAATATCTACCTAAAATATATTCAATAACTTCCATGGATTTTCACTTAAGCTCTTGATTTGGATTAATTTACTTAAGTGAGATTAATCAAATTTTAAGCAATTCTTTGGAAATTGGTTATGCATCATTATTCAAACTAGTTAGAATGTCATATTACTGGGTCATAATTTATATTGGGGAGGAATTAAAAGGTGATGTTATTTACATATGAACTAATATCCCATTTGGGATGCTATCAACACAAAATAACATATACACAAGTCATGTTATTTTGAATTAAAAGAAAAGAGTGATCTAGAGAATGCATTTTCATCATTTTAGATGTTTACTATGTTTTGATTTTAAACCATAATTCGATAATCATGGGCCAAGTTGTTCAAAATGGGTAAAGAGTGTTTTGAGTTTAAACCATAATTCGAATTAAAAAAATGTTCCCTTTATGGTTGAAATTAAATTTGAGAATGGAATTTACTTAGGCATTCACAAAAATGATACCTCATTCAACTCTTCAATTAGAAATAAAACATCATAATTGGCTTTGGCATTTAGGATTTGGACACTTGAATTTTAGAGGTCTAAATTTTATATATAGTAAAAATATGGTTAAAGGTTTTCCATTGATATAAAAACTAGAAAGAGTATGTGAATTGGGGAAGCAACATATAAAGTCATTTCCAACTGGCAAGAAAGTTAGAGCAAAGGCACCATTAGATATTTTTCACTCTGATTTGTGTTGACAAATGTAGACACCTTCAATTGGTGGATGCTTTTATTTTTTTACATTCATTTATGATTATGCCAAAAACACATGGGTGTATTTCCTAAAGCATAAGTATGATGTTTTCTATATTTTTTACAAATTCAAAGCCCTAATTTAAAATAAAAGTGGGTACTAAATCAAATTTTTGATAATAAACAAAGATGGTGAATATATTTCAAATACTTTTCTAAATTTTATAAGGATCATGAAAACCACAAGTAGCTTACTACCATGTATACACTTTAGTAGAATGGTGTAGAAGAAAGAAAGAATGAAACAATCATGGACATGGCTAAGAGTCTGTTGAAGGCTCAATATTTTCCAAATTGGTATTGGGCATAGGTTTTATCATGTGCACTCTACATAATGATTAAATTATCAACCAATAGTGTCAAGATCATGATTTTATAGGAAGCATGGAGTGGAAGAAAACATGATGTTTCTCATATGAGATTATTCAAATATGTGACATATGCACATGTACTGAATGCATTGATAAATAAACTGGATAACAAGGGGACACATATGTCTTTGTATAATACATTGAGAGAACAAAGGCTTACAAATTGTATAGTCCAATAACCAAAAGCTGATAATTAGCAAAGATGTGTAATTAGTAGAAGAAGAAGCATAAGATGGAAACTTGGATAAAATAATAAGTATTAGCACATGTTTACCTTTAAATGATAATGAAGTATTGAATCCAATAGGTAGTTAATCTATGTTACCTACCTCCACACCTACTCAATCTCAACAAGGTAGTTTTTTAGTGACACCTCTATCAAGTATAAGGACATACTCACACATCAGGAAAGAACTCCATCAAAATGAAAATAAGAATTATGATAATTATATGTATGGTGACACCTTTTTCAACATGGATTCTAGGTGAAATTTTGTTTAGTATGAATTCTTTAAGTGATATGTCAAATGCAACATTGGAAAATATAAGGAGATAAAAGACAAGAAGTCTGAAGGATATCTATGATAAAAAAGA
Organism: Torreya grandis; assembly: GCA_037957365.1. Lineage (NCBI taxonomy): Eukaryota > Viridiplantae > Streptophyta > Pinopsida > Cupressales > Taxaceae > Torreya > Torreya grandis. The sequence goes on along the minus strand of JARHVA010000137.1, from coordinate 6,038,479 downwards.
AGGTGAACATAATGTATATTTGTTTTCTCTTTTTGTCTTGTTTTCAAAAGTATTTGATCTAGTTCATTTTAAATAAGCAACTGAAGATGAAAATTGGGCACAAGCCATGGATGAAGAGATAAATGCTATAGAGAACAATCATGCATGTGATTTATTGTATATTCTAGAAGGAAAAGATGTTACAATTGTAAAGTGGGTCTACAAGACCAAGTTTAATGTAGGAGATAAGCAAAAGGATAAGCCAAGGCTAGTAGTAAAATAACACAATATTGATCCCAAATTATATAAAATGATCATTGATAGTCTAATGTACCTGATAGTCATAAGGCCATAAATAATGTATAGTGTGAGCCTTATTTAAATTTTCGTGGAGTATCCTAAAGACTCTCATTTTCAAGTAGGAAAATTAATTTTGAGTTATGTGAGTGGAACTAGAAATCATGGAATTTTGTATTCAACATCAGATGAGTTCAAACTCATAGGATACATAAACAGTGATTGTGCAAAACATATTGATGATAGGAAAAATACATCTAGTAATATTTTTCATTTTGGGATTGGTGTAGTATCATGGGTATAAAAGAAACAACCCATTATCACTCTTTCATTGATAAAATTAGAGTATGTAGCAAAAACAAGAGCAATGTGCCAAGCAATTTGGATGAGAATAATCTTAGTAGATTTGATGCACAAATAGGAAGAGGCAATAAAGACTTTATATGATAATAACTCAAGTTTCACACTATATAAGAATCACGTATTTCACAAGAGAAGTAAACATATAGATACCATATATCATTTCATCAAATAATTAATCAAAAATAGAAGGATCTATTTTTATTTTAGTAGATCCAAAGCTCAGTACATAGACATCTTCACCAAACTATAAACAAAATAATGTTTTGAGTGTCTCTATTATTTTTTAGGTGTCTTAGATGGAGGTAATTGTGATTAAGATGGAGTGTTGGCATATGTAATCCAAACCACCAATATTTAATCATTTTCATGGTCATGCACCAAATTTTAATATTTTTATGTTTAATATTTAATATTATAAAAGGGCATCTCCCTAAGAGATTTAGATGCACTTTCTTTTGGGTAGATTTTATTTAATATAGTTTCATGTAGTTTCATGTTACAAAAATATCCTCACCCTTTATGAGGATCTATAAATAATATTAGTTCTCATGTGTTTTATGAGGAAAAATATAATAGTAGGAGGAGAAATATAACAAAAAGCTATACTAAAATTTGTGATGTATAGAGAAATCAAGATCTCTTGTTTATTTTATTAAAATTATTTTTATCAATAAAAACAAGTGATATTTATGTCTATAATCTCACTTTTCTTTTTCTCTTTTTGAGCATGCCAAATGCCAAGATACCAACCAAAAAAATCCTAATTCAAAGGTTTGTTTCTATGAAATTATAGTCTGATTTATGGTCAGCAAGGCTTCCAAGGAATTAAATCTCCACCAAAAACTCCTACTGAATCAAAATTCTATAGTAAAATCAGGATTGAAAGAGTTAAAATAAAATTTTATAAACACTTCAATGCTAATAAAGCATTCTTGGCCATTTCCATAATGTGTTGGCAATTATTTTTCCAATAAATAGAAATAAGTGGAACAAATATCTCTCTTACTAATGGCTTGGGAAGATGAACAAATATGAATTGCATGGCACCAAAAGTTGGATAGGGATGCAATTGATTCAAATATTTACTCCTCCCCATTGACTGGTTATTTTCTTAAATTGCGCAATAGTTAGATAGTAGATGTAACTGATAATTAAGCTAATTTATTAAGTTAAGGAGGAATTTGAATTAAAGTTAATTGAATTTGAAGAAACTTATTATTATTTGAGGCAAAAAATTATAAGTTTCATAGAGTTTTCATAAGTTCACAAAAACTACTACTTGAGGAATTTTATAGAAGTGTTTCTTATTCCAAAGGTCTTGTTGGGAAGGTTAATTCAACTTCTCCCACTACTCACTGTAATGTTTATTCAACAAGAGAAAGAAGGAAAGTTTGGTTCTATCATAATTGATATTTTTTTTATAAATATTAATAAAAATGAAGAGATATCTAAACATGTAATGAGTTGAAAGAATTTTTATACTCTCAATTTTGTTGTATAACCCATAAATTTATGGATAACTAGTTGAGTTCCCACCTAAAAGAGGACCACATTTATGAATGCAAATCTAAGGCCATCAATGGTACCCAATTCAATTTCACAACCGATGGGTTATTTGCATATTTGATCATGTGTTTGAAGTACATGTTCCTCATCACAAAATGAAACTATGCTTCAAATATTACTTAGTGCATATATGGCCATGTGCATAGGTTTACGCTCTACTGTTTATACCATTAAATTACCAAATCAAGCTTATTAATATTAATTTTATTTATATAGTTTTGTTAGATTGACCAGTTGAGAGAGAGGTGTCCCTCAAACTTGGGGTTCTTTTAAAGGAGAGTTTGAATTTCAAAAAAATAAAAATAAACTCAATGGAGGTTTCATACCTCCATCTGTGTATGTATATGGTGCATACAAAAGAAATGGATACCTTTTTATGATTAAAACCCCTTACATAATGAAAATAACTAATGAAAAGTTAATATATAGATTTTGAAGTACCTTAGTTTTGGCATTGAATTTCTTTACCAACTATCATTTTCCCCATTAATGAAAAACTATCAAAACAAGTATAGAGATCAACACAAAATCCAATTGCAAGAAGGATTAAAATTTGATTCAAAGCCCTAAAGTTATGGTGCCTACATTTTACACCAGAAGAGACATTCCATATTTAAGCAAGCTTTCAATTGATACACAATCAGTTGAGAGTCTAGAACTATTTATGCCACAGCCATAATATAAAAATAAAAGCAAAAAAGTGTTATTATTTATATGCTCAAAATTGGACAAGAGTATGACTAAAAATTATCAACTACGAAAATCACAGCGTGTAACAAAATAATTTTGTATCAAACATGGGAAAATCCAAATTTTACAAACTTAAAATAACACCCATGAATATGGGACAAACATAGATGATAAATAGATCTCTTATAGATAAGATAAGGAGATAAAAGAGAACTATTCTTTTATGTAAGCATTTGTCACTTGTGTGATATATTAGTAAATAAGATTTTTGATATTTTGGAATTATGGTAAAGGCTTATCTAAAATTTGATTGTCACATATTTTTCCAATACTTTACTTTTTTAGACAACATCTTGAGGTCTATTTCCTAGTAAAAAATAATATAGTAAAAAAGTGAAATCATCATTCAAATCATATATATTGTATGGCCTAATGCACTTCTTAAAGAAATTATTGTACTATAGGGGATTACTAGATTTTTTAGTGCCCTTCTCACCTCTATCTTTAGAAAATAGATTAAAGGGTATGCCTAATGTAAGCTTATTAAGCTCATGATATCATATAATTAATGCAAATAAACCCAAATCCTTTACTTTATCACAGAGCTCAGCGAATGTAATAATTAGTTTGGTCTTTAAATTTTACACCTTTTTGGAGAATTCCATGGTGATATACAATAGATTCATGGTGTTTGTCATTGTGGTAGTGGAAACAATTCAAAGTAAACATATAAAAAAATTAATAGAATTCAAGGCAAATATGAGTATCACATCATCCTTATTGATACCTAGATGTTATAATCCACTACCCACCTGGTTTACCTTGTCTTTGAATGTTTTAAAATAGATTTTCTCCTAGGAATCAACATTAATGAGTCCTAATTTATAATCATAAGATGATGAATATTTAAATAGGAAAGAAACTATGTTTGCATTCTCATCCTTTGGAAGTATCAAGGGAGAATGGAGGGACCTACACTTTCCATTGGTAATAAACGCGTGGATATTTTTTTAGCCTACTATGTTGTGATATCACTATGTTTCATCAAGATATGTTTTTATTATTTTATTATTTTGTCTTGTAAAATAATCAATAACTACTTTGGGAGAGCCAAACAATTGAGTACAATCTTCAACTTTTTATTATTAGAATGCTTCACATTATATTAACAAAAATAATATAATTAGAAAAGGTTACAAAGTAAAGTATCTAGACACACTATGGCTCAAAATTCTTATCAAAGGACAAATTCAGCTCCAAAACAAAAAAAATATCTAATAAAGGCACGATCCAAACAACTAAAAATAATTATATAGCATAATTTTATGCATAGGCCACTACCTTAGGAGGTGAAGGCAAATTATCATCTTTAAGAAGCATCGATCAAGTTGGGAGTTCCATGTCAAGAATATATAGATCATTCCATCCATTTAAGGGGTCATGATGAATAGTGATAAGCCAACCATCACTCAGTTACATAGGAAAAATAATACTTATTGGAGACCATTATGAAGGACCAACATTAGACTTACCATTATAACTCCATCCCCCCTAGGGGAGGGTAAGGAGAAAAGTGACCCCTACTTTTGGACCAACTTCTTCCTTGATGCCTCTTGGGATGAGGAGGTGATAGACTGTAGGCTATTCCATTAGGTGGAAATCTACTCATGGTACAATTCCCCCTAGTGGTCAAAGAGCTCTTCTAAGTGGAGGAGGTCCAAATCCATCTTTTCCACCTGGGCTTGAATCTACAAATAAATTTAAGAAATAATAGTAACCTTTTCATTAATATAAAATGATTTTACACATGCCTCATGATTAAAAATAGAATTGTCATTATATTTATATATATGAAAGATAATAATAGCATAAAAGAATTTCTAGAGAAAGGTAATATTGGCTAGCTAACTAGAAAAAACTCCAAAGATCACTTATCACCAAAAGAAAGGCTTAGGGTAATAAGGCTGAAATAACAAAAGAATCCAATGCCAAACCCATTGGCTTTAAAACAAAACCAAAATAGATGTTTAAGGGATTTTGGATTCTTGCTTTGGATGCTTTCAAGTTAGATAGAAGGGATGGGGAATGCATAGGTGGAGCAGCCTCTCACCGAGGGGGGGTCTTTGGTAAATTAAACACCATAATAAATAAGCCAATTTATGTTCCAAGATAGGAATGGAAGAATTATTAAGTATAGGGGACCACCATAAGATATGGTCATTAAAAGATAACCCTATGCAAAAGCCATCCTCTATCCACTTCAAGAGGGGTTTGACTACCTCAAAATCCTTCTATATGCTTTTGACCATAAAAGAGCTAATAATTGTTATAGGAATAGTAGTGATGAGAAAGGAATGAAATAAAATATTTTGCTAATTGGTTTTAGCGTAAGGAGATCTCATAGAGCAACATTGTCTTAGAAGAATTTTATAATATTCATTACCCTTAAGAGGTTGAACAACCCACCTTATACAAAGAACCATACTTTGTCGATAGGTGTTAATGATGCCCATGCCACCTTTATCATGAGGGAGGAAATAAATATCCCATACCACTTGATAAAACTTTAGGCTTGATTATAATTTTCCTATAGAAAATATTTGAGGATATTGGCCATAGTATCATAAGAGGCCTTAGAGGGAGCCCAGATGGAGGAATAGTAGACATGTGTAGTGACTAGGGTCCTAGTACAAATCTGGAACTTTCCTGCTAGAGATAGGGCCTTATTGATATAATATGTAATCTAATTTTCAATCATATTGAATAAATGATACTAAAGCTTAATTGGAAAAATATCAAAATCAAAGGGTACGCCCAAGAACTTGAATTTTCCCTTACACAACCCATTACCAATTATACTTGTGAAGCCACTTAGGCATATCATCATAATTTGAAAAAAAATGGGTTCTCCTCCATTGTAGGTTGGAGTCTAAAGTCATAAATAAAGTGTCAAGGCATTGGATAGATTCATTATAATTTACCTCTTTTTCTATAACTCTTTTAACTTCAACTATTATGGTGATTTTGTTTTAAATCACCATCCATATATCTTTTCATCTAAAGAGTATCTAATTATATATGAACTATTAAAATTCAATGTTGGAAATTATGTATCATTTTAATATTAATATTCATCATTTAATTAAGGAAATAAATAGGTTTCATATTACAAAATTAAGTTTTGAAGAGATACCTAGGCATTTCTTAGCTACCAAGTTGCTTCTATAGTTTGTTTTAGGTAATCTCCAAATGTTTTTTTATCCTAATTATTTCTTTAATCTATGAAAATGGATGAAAAAAGTTAAAAGAAGGGAGGTGGGGGTGGGGGGAATTCTGAGGATAATTTATTTGGGTATTGTCATAAGTGAATGGGGATGGGTGAAAAAGGTTAAAAATCAATGTACAAAATAAAAATGAATGTTGAAGCTAGATGTTTTTGACTATGTTGTTGTTGTCTATTAAGCTCATTAATATGAATAAAATTGTCCCTCTAACTACTTATAATTTGAATATTCCCTACCTAATTATGAGCAAGGTTATTAGGTTTCCATGATTTCCAACAAAATGTCACAATTTTATTTTATGCCTCTTTTTCATATAAAAAACAAATAGCTCATTGAAGGAGTGAAACCACTATACGTTAAATTTTTCTCAGAGTTGAATTAATGGAAGTTGTAATTGAAATGACATTTCCATCAAAATTAATTAGAAATAAAGAAATATAACCACCTAGAAGTTGAAACCATAATTAGAGAAGGGGACCATGTTTATGAACGTAAATCCAATGCCATCAATGGTACCCAATTGAGATACAAAATTTAATAACCCAATCCTCTTCATAAAATGAAACTATTATTGTGTTATTTGTTCAAATGTTAGTGAAATCCCTAAAGTTATGGTGCCCACATTTTGCATCAGAAGAGACAATCCATATTTAAGTAAGCTTTTGATTGATACACAATTGGTTTAGAGTATAGATATTTTTATGCCATGGCCACAATATAAATATAAAAACAAAATAAGTGTTGTGATTTTTATCCACAAAAGTGGACAATAGTATGACCAAAACTTATCACACCCTGTAATGATGTAATAATGTATCAAACATGGGAAAATCCAAATTTTAGAAACTAAAAAATAAACACCCATGAATATGGAATAAACATAAATGTTAAATAGATCTCATATAGATAAGAGTAGGAGATAAAATAAAATTATTATTTTATGTAAATGTTTGTCATTTGTGTGATATATTAGTATCTAAGATATTTTATATTTTGGAATTATGGTCAAGGCTTATCTAAAATTTTCTTATCACACATTTTTCCAATACTCTACTTTGTTACACATCATCTTGAGGTCTAGTTTCTAGTCAGAAATAATACAGTAGAAAATTAAAATCATCATTCAAATCACATATATTATAGGGGATAGTGCACTTCTTAGAGAAATTATTATACTACAAGGGCTTACTTGATTTTCTAGTGCCATTCTCACCTCTATATTTATAAAATATATTAATGATTATGCCTGACGTAGGTCTACTATGCTCATGAGATCATATAATTAATGCAAGTAAACCCAAATCCTTTACTTTATTGTAGAGCTCAAGGAATGTAACAATGAGTTTGGTATTTAAACTATGCGCTTGTTTGGAGACTTCCATGGTGATATACAGTGGATTCATGGTGGTTACCACTATGGAAATGGAAAAAATTCAAGGTAAGCACATTGAAAAATTAATATAATTAAGGGCAAATATGAGTAGCACATCATCCTTCTTGATACCTAGTTATTGTAATCCACTGCCTACCTAGTTTACCTTGTCTTTAAATTATTTAAAATAGATTTTATCCTAAGAATCAACATTAATGAGTGATAATTTTTAATAATAAGATGATGAATATTTAAATAGGAAATAAACTATGTTTGTATGCTCATCCTTTGGAAGTATCAAGGGAACACTGAGGTACCTACACTTGCCATTAGTAACAAATGTGTGGATATTTTTTTAGCCTACTCTATCATGATATTTACATGTTTCATCAAGATATGATTTCATTATTATTTTTACTTTATGTTGTAAAACAATCAATAGCTACTTTGGGAGATCCAAACAATAGGATACAATCTACAACATTTTATTATTGGAATGATTCACATTATATTATCAAAAAATTATAATTAAAATAGGTTACAAAATAAAGTAGCCAAACACACCATGGCTCAAAATCCTTGATAAATGAAAACTCTAGATCTAAAACAACAAAATTAGCTAGTCAAGGCACATTCAAGCAACTAAAAATAATCATATAGCATAATTTTATGCGTATGACATCACCCCAAGAGGTGAAGGTGGAGGATCATCCTTCAAAGCATCGACCAAGCAAGTGGTTCCATGTTAGGGATATACTTAGCATTATATTCATCTAGGGAGTCATCATGAATAGTGATAGGCTAAGCATCAGTTGGTTGTACAAGAATAATAGTGCTTATTAGAGATCATTTTGAAGGACTATCATTAGACATTCCATGAGAAACCTAGACACCCCTTTGGAGGAGGGTGACGAGAAAAGTGACCCCTACTTCAATGCCTCTTAGGAGTAGGAAATGGTAGACTATAGGGCAAGCCATCAAGTGAAACTCTACTCAATGTGCAAGGGGCACTCCCTTAGTGGTTGAGGAGCTCTTGCTAGTGGTGAAGGTTTAGAGCCATTTTTTCCACTTAGGCTTGAATCTATAAATAAACTAAATAAATAATAGAAACCTTTTCACTAATATAAAATGATATTTCACATCCCTCATGATTAAAAATAACATAAATGATATTCCATAGCTCAAAGAGAATAATGGCTTGAAATAATTTCTAGAGAAAGGAAATATAATCTAGCTAATTATAAAAATATCCAAAGATCACATGTAAAAAGAGAAAGGCTCAAGGTGATAAGGCTAAAATAATGAATGAATCCAACACCAGGCAAAATGGGATTTCAAACAAAACCAAAATAGATGTTTAAATGATTTTGGAGTTTACAAGATAGATATAATAGCTGGGGAATGCGTAGGTGGAGAAACCTCTCATCGACGGGGAGTCCTTGGAAAATTAACACCATAATAAATAAGTCACCTTAGGTTCTAGGCTAGGGTACCACACATGATCTAGATAGGTGAGCTAAGTCCTAGGAAATGAGTAGAGACCCCAGCACTTGTTGTGTTTGTCTAAAGTTGGAGAGAATAGACTCATCACTTGATAAATAAGCCTAAGAGTGTAGCTTTTGAAGTTCATATCACAGTTCCACCTTCAATCTTTCCACTAGGCCTTAGGTGGCTAAAAGTCAAGTTTATATAACATAACATTAGGTATCAATTCTTGAATGTGAAGAATAGAAGGTAAGTCTACATTATTGAACTAGAACATGATTTTTAGTTTAGGATGGGAATCCAATATCTAGAGGTAACCAAATCATAGATAGTATAAATCTCTTTTCAAAATAATTGTAGAGCTTTAATAATAGGTAATTTAGCCAGGGGAATGGAATAAGTATTAAGTACAGGGGACCACCATAAGTTATGGTCATTAAAAGATGACTCTACATTAACAAACCATCCCCCACCCACTTCAAGAGGTGTTTGACTACTTCAAAATCCTTTCATATGATTTTGACCACAAAAGATCTAGTAATCTTGATAGAAACAATAGTGATGAGAAGGGAATGGAATCCGATATTATGCCAACTAGTTTTACCATAAGGAGAGCCCACAGAGATAAAATGTCTTATAAGAATTTTATAGTATTCATTACCCTCCCATCACTTCATTTGCTTCCCAGGGTCTTAGTTTCAGGGTCAATAATTTTTGGCTGAGCCTCCCAGCACTTGAGTAGTGGATCTCAAAAGTGTGGCAGCCTCTCTTGGAAGAAACCCTTGAGATTTATCCATGTGTTAGGGGCTTCTTTATTGTTGTTTTTTATTACTTGGTGGATCGGAATAAGGTGGCATTGGATAACTCATGGTCATGGGATCGACATTTTCTTTTTCTTAAACCTTGGAACCCTTCTTTTAACCCCTTGTTTGGTGCAAATGCCTTATCTTCCATTATAATTTTGGGCAACCTCTAACCTTACAACCATTAGAAGCTGTCTTGATAAATTATTTTCAATTGATGCCTCTACTTCTATATTTTCTTGTACCAATTATATGAAAACTCTAGTTTTTTTGGAATCCTCTCAAGCTCTCTTGACATCTATCGAATTAAGAGTTACTAATCGTTATTGGACTCAATCCCTTGACTATGAGGGATTGTCATTTAGATGACATAGGTGCTTTTTATAGGTGAATTTGGCATCTTCAAGCTCTTCCATCAAGATAAAAGTTGATTCTTCTTGGTGGGAAGATGTTAGTTTCGATCTCTTTTCGATCTCACCTCTTTTGCTTTCTCCTTCACCAATTGCTTGTGATGATAATATTCCCAAGTTAGATACTCTGGGCCTTGACTCGAGAATTAGCTCTAATGAAACTTCTAGCTGGGACTTCATGAAGCTGGTTCGAAGGTGGAAAGTTTGTTTGGGCAAAGTAATGAGAAAATCACTAGAACTAAGGGGGGCAATGTTCATGGATTTTCAGTTAAAGCTAGTGAGGATGGCTATGTTCTTTTTGTTGCTCTTGTGAGGATTTAGTTAGATTGGGTACTTTGGATGAGTCGAATGTAGTTCAAAAGAAGAAAAAAGGGAGTTTGTATTTGGTTTCTCCTATTATGTTGCTTCCCTCTCACCTCAAAAGAAGAAATGTGAGGCCTTCAAGGGTAATCTTGGGTTCATCTTGGGGATGACTTCTCTTTCCTAGGTAGTTTGGGGCTTGTTTACCCAGTTGTTGACTTTTGTGTTCTCTCGTATATTTTCATCAAAGACAAGCATTTTGTATTTTTTTAATCCTTTTGTGGGTGAGGGACTCTCCAACCCTCAAGTATTTATCAAAAAAAAATTCTTTCTCTTTGCTCGAGCATGATTTTTATTTAATATTAATAATTGTTGGTTTATAGATACACATTATTATATATCAATTAAATTATTTTTTAATTAGAATTAAAGTTTATTTTTATTTTTTATGGCATGATTTTTATTTAATATCAATATTTGAGGATATGGACTAAATTGATGGTCATATATTGGTTTATAGATACATATTATTAAATATTGATTTAATATTTTTTATTATAATTAAAGTTTATTTTTCTTTGCTCGCTCATGGTTTTTATTTAATACCAATAATTGAGGTTAGGGACTGAATTGATGTCCTATGACTATATTTAAATTTGTTAGTTGTAAAATACACTCAATTTTTTTGATAGATTGTATTAGAGGTAAGGTGAAATTTTGGAAAAATTGTCAAAAATTATAAAAAAATATAATAAATATGAGTTTTTACTTTCCTTTTTTCTAATATAAATTATATTAAGACAATGTTTAATAATCCTCACACAAAAATTATCATATAGAGGGTCGACCATTAAATTTAGTCCTCATTAAAGTTGTATCTATTAAGAATAACATGTCGAATAATCAATATTAATATATTACCTTAAAAATATGTGTAGCTAGCTTAGCTTGAATGCATAATTAGTTTATTGCATTCAATTTCATTTTTTAACTATATGTTTCTTCACTTTCAAGCATGTGGACCCTTCATTCATGTAGTCAAAACACTACAATCAAAGTTCGAATCTTCACAAAATATAAATATTCTTCTTCGTAATAAGGTACTAAACTCACATCACAACACTTGTTTATAGTTTTATTATATTTTTCATAAATTTTATATTAGCAGGTGACAAATGGTTTCAAATTAATTATACCAATATGTCAAGCTTAAAATTATTTTTTGGGGAAAAAAGGGGACTCTAAACTCTAACATATGACTAAGATACTACATTTTTTTATTTAATTCTCCAAGAAAAAAGGAAAAAAAATCTAAGTGACAATCAAATGGATGTCAAATTTAAGATTTCAATTAAAAATATACACACACATTATATTATAGCATACCACTACCCCCACATCCCATTGTAGAATGTCTCTCGGCATAATTAGTGATTAGGAGAGGAATTAGAAGAATATTTTATTTTTTGAGAGACCAAAAGATAATTTTCAAATTTTGACAACGCAAAACAAATTAATTAAGTAAACAAATTCAACCTAAAAAAATAATATATATAAAGATCTTATTTAGAACTACACATGATATGTTTTTGGGACTTATAATTGAAGACAACACATTTCTAGGAAATAATAAAGAGATGAAAAAGAATTATGATTATGTTTTTTAAATCCTAGGCTCCAAAAACCTCACTTTTTTTAAAACCTCTCATTGGTCATTAAAAAATTGCACTTCTTCTACAAATGATAAGGAAAAGAATTTGTTTTGGGTAGTGTGTTCAAGGTCAACAAAATTTCTAAGCACTAACTACTTACCAGGTGCTCAACAATGTATAATATCAAAAAAATCATACCAAATAAATGAAATGATGATCCAATAAAGAAATCTAGTGTCATGCAATGTTTCACTACCACGAACTTCAATGTTACAATGAAACTCTTTAAATGCTTACTTGATTTCTCTATAATACTTGTAAATTACTCAATAGATTACTATGACAGTAACTGCTATATGTATTTTTAAATTTTTTATAGAGTCCTCGATGTCTCCTAGATCTTGTAAATGCACTAACATACCTATATATGTTTAGAATTCTTGAATTCAAATTAAGACCTAGTGGCACTCAAACCGACATCAAATGGGAAAAAGGGTGCAAGATATTGATTCCTACAAGGCTTGAGTACACCCAAAAAAAATATTGAGTCCTTAGAAACATAAATGTTACCTTTTTTGGGCCCAAAAATATAGTGTGTATGTTTCTATGGGACCTATCACAAGACAAACAAAATAAAATGATAGATAAAGGGGGAAGAGAGAAGGGTGAACATGCAAAATAAATAAAGAAATGTGTAAATAAAGTATAATTTTGACCAATAATTGAAAAGTGCACAAGTATCTTATAATAATTCAATTTAATGACTAATAAATTCATAGGGACCATTTTTAGGTATTTACATAATATCTCAATTTGATGTGTGTATACATACATAACAAATTAAAATAAGGAGAGTGTGGATACACCATTATGTGTCCCTAAAGCTCTTGTAGTGAATTCCACTACACCTATAAATATAGTAAGGAAATTTACACATGGATATGTGTTAATGATAATCTGATAAAATCTAGAAATAAATAATGAGAAGACACAATGATGCCCTTGTGAGATCATGTCCTTATGAATGTATGTTAAGTCATACAAAAAATATTAATTCATTTTATACACACACATAGGTGGACTCTAAATAATAGTAAATGTTGTAAAAAAATGAAAACAATATTATAATTATATCTAAGCACCAACATGGCATTCCTTGTAGTCAAATTATTTTTGAGTTATGTGTCCTGAATTTATCATGAATTGAAGTAAGGTAACATATCAGTGTCAGGGATTCAATCCTCATTATCATATATAACCATATTTAAACTAAATAGTAATAGTAATAATATTACCAAAATAGATGAATATAGAATATGGTTTCCCCTGTAATATTTGAGAAGAGCATGTAATGATGACAAGTGAATCTCAATAAAATGAAATATATTTTCGATGTAGGGAAATAACATATAAATACTAGGTAACACATGTAAATATATATTAGAGACAAAATAATAAAATAGCATACCCAATATCAATGATAATCATCTGTTAACATCATCCAAAAACATCATTAATTCATACATCTTTCGAATTTGCATCTATCTAACAACTTGATATGTGTATAAAGTAATGATAAGTAAAAAGTAACACATTATTTTTTTTAACCCAGAGGTATCCCCTATCCCATTTTGGACTTTGTGACTCTATCCAATGACTTTCATTGAGATGAGCAGAGGTGAGACTAACCTGTAAAGGCTGTCGATGGGGCCCGCACACACCAAAAAGCTTTGAAACCTAGACTGTGAGAATCAACCTCAGAACTTATATGAAAAGAACCCAGAGCCCTTATGATAAGTAAATATTAACATATTATTATTAAATTTCATAGGTAATATTATTTTTTCCTTTGAAATGTAATTCTACCTACTTCATGCCTACAATTAATAACATTACAAAATTTAGGGAAATATGAAAGTATTTTTGCATATACAGATGGATAATAATTTTTAATTCAGTTTTTCATTGTTTCTAAAATGGTGATACTTCATGGGACATGCAACCAATTATATGGTTTAGTTTTCTTCATTTTCCTTCTGCCTGCTCTACCAACAATATAGACATGGTTGTTGTTTACCTCCCCTGGATGTGTCTTGAGGGAGAGACTCTAGATATATAAGAGATATATTGTCGCAAATTGTTGTCGCAAATATGTTGTTGTTTACCTCCCATTATCAAGCAAATTGTTGTGGTTATCATTCAATATATAAGAGATATATTGTCGCTGGGTTTTTCCCTTCAAGTTGAAGGGTTTTCCCAGGGTATATTGTTGTGTTCATTGTTCATTGTGTTGCATTTTCTGATTGTTTCCATTCTTATCATAAAACTAACAAGGCTATTATAGCTGATCGACACCCTTATAGCAACAAACCAAAGGCTATTATTTGGGTTTATAATACTTGCATTAGTTAAAAATATTTGCAGTGATCTTATCAAATTGGAAATGGTATTCAATAGTGGGTCTGCGATGTCAAGAGTTTGAACATTTTTTTACAGAGATCATATTTTAATTTACTACAGATATTTTAAAAAGTAATTAACAACAAATACCTACTCTATAATTAATTTAGAGTAAATACCTGTTGAAAAAATTTTATAATGAATACCTAAACATTTTATCCTCCTCTTTTTCTTCAATTTTATATAATTCAATCTCTTTTTTCTTCTCTATAATTATATTTTTGTTTTGTATTTTTTAAATTTGTGTATGTATGTATGTATGTATATATGTATGTATGTATGTAGATAGTGTCAGTTTATCTTATAAATAAATTTGTTTAATATATATATATATATAAACAGAGGCATGATATAGAGTTCTCTCCTTCCTCCTTTCTCATTGTAAAACACATCTTGATGTAATTGATATTTTAAAGAAATATTTAACATTAAATATAATATTTTATAATATAAAATATAATTTATAATATATTATAATATTATATATAATATTTTATTACATTAAAATATATTATATTATTTATTCTAACATATTTATATTCATTATAATTATAATTATAATAATAACTTATTTGTTATAATTTACAATATTAATAAATTATATGAACTATCATCATCATATATCTATCATATTATTATATATAATTTTATTATTATTTTAATATAAAATATTATTACATGGTTAATTATTTAAGTATACATAATTAATATTATTGAATACTATTAATAATATCTAATACATTTTATATAAAAAATATTAATATCAATATCAATATTAATATATAAATTTTAATCTATAATATTACATTGTGAAGGGTCGACGAGGACAATAGGAGATTGATTTGATTATGAGAATGATAGATGTTTGATGTGCAATTCAAATCAACTCTGCAATGCCAATGATATGAAGATGATAATGAGGTTTCAAAGTCTATATTGTAAATTATGTTCATCTATGATTCCAATATATTAACACCTTGAGAAATTAGAAAAAGTCAATACATAACTTACAAGTGGTGAAATATTTTAAAGTGAGATGAGGGGAAATGATAGCATATTTCATGTGATATCATAAATTAAAGGGACCATATTATACACATTCATCAATGATGATAATATGGGTGAAATTCAATGAGGTTATAGTTTATCTTTTTTCCTCTGTTGCAATTGAAGTGACTAATAAATATTTTAATAATGTAAATGTTATGGTAGAGGAGTTACCAGTTGATAGAAAAGGTGGTTGATTGGTGATCGGTCCCAGGTGGTAGAGAGGGTTAGTAGATCAAATTATCAAGAATAAGGGGGTGCCCAAATCATACACTTAAAAGGATAATTTACACTAGAAATAAAAATAAAACACTTACCCAAATAGATCTTGAAAATCATACATACATACATACATATATATAAAGAGAGAACTAAATTAAGGAAAAAAAATAGGCACTATGGAAAAAATCAAGGTGCCATACATATTTATACTAATAATCATAATGACCCCACATAAATATATTAATACCCAAATGTCATGCCATAAACGTATGTTGAGCTACTCACACAACACCTATTAAGTTACCTAGCTTGACATATATTATAATATATGGTCAGCACCAAGAGTCCTAGATGGCCTTACCTCTATAAAGACTCCCAGTAATCATGATGGTCTAAGTCTCAACGATAGATCATATGTAAAGGTACCACATGTATTTCAATTAATAGTAACTCAAAATAAAAGTTAAATAGTGGTATGTGATATTGTCGATCTTTTGAAACCAAAATGTCATCTTGACTATTCCTTTGAATAAAGTGCCAAAATGGAGCAATAGCCTAAGAAATTGGGCTTCTTGTTAGTAGAGAAATAGTGATTTGATAAAATAAATACAAAAATATAACATAAGCCAAGAATCAATCAATTAATTAAACTAATTATAACATAGAATCTATTCGTGTAGACAACCTCCTAAATAAATTGAGTGGAATAGAAGGAAGTTAGTATCAAAATTGAGGATGAGATAATGTGTAAAAACCTGAAATCACATCCATCACATAGAATGGAGTGACATATAGGACAATATCAATAATCAAATAAAAATTAATAAAAATGGTAGTATCTCGAGGATCCCTCTAGCTCAAGAGGGATTGAAACCTTCCTCCCTACATCACCTAGTCATCGACCATAGTTTGTATCCTACCTACAACATTCCTCAGTCTATCATACCTCATCCTCACAATGTCTAAACCCTTTTAAGTTGGAAAGGTATCAAATTCCTCATCACACTCATTAGTATATACCACGTCTATGTGTAAGAGGCAAGTGCCCATATGAGGTGGGTCTTGTGGCCTCCACCGATAATGCCATATGCCAATCAATATCATGTAAAGGAAAATAGTGCAAAGAATTAGCCACACCTCCAACTTGTCGACCCCTATTCACACCTATCATTAACCTCCTTAAACTAGTCTATCTTTTGTCAAAGTGTTGGCTATTTCTCCAAGAATTTGGTTTGGTTTTATTACATGGTAATTGGGTTCAAACTTTATATATAATATTAATATTATTATAATATTAATATAAATTATATAAATATATAAACATTATAATTTTATATAATAATACTATATAATATCCAATCTTCTTATATAGTATATATTGATATATAATCATAGTATATATTATATCAATATATTTTAATATTATATTATGGTAAGAAATAATGGTCTCACTTTTTGTGCATGAAGTGGTAATCAACAATAACATTATGTTTTTTTTTGTGGTGATAGTGGAAAATGAGGTTATATATTACTTCATATGATGTGACAATCAACTATCTAGGGAGGAAATATTCCATGTCGCAATGAGCTTGAGAAATTATAATGGGGTTTTGAAGGGCAAGGACATATCAAAAATGTAAGTGGTGAAATATTTTAGGTGATATCATAAAAAAAGGGCCCATTTTGTACACCAAACATGGAATTATATGGTCTACACACATTGTAAAGGGTTGTATAGCTTGTAGGGTGGCAACATGTTTGATTGGTCATTTTCTACTATCAAGGGTGGACGAGTATGTAATGAGACCTGATTTGATTGTAGTGGGGCTCCATGTCTAATGTCAGTTTGAATTAGTGTTATAATGCTATTTTTGTGGGGACAATACATTTATGTCCCAAAATCTATTTGTAGCTTCTATTCATCCATGCTATAAATATATTGAAACCTAGAGAAATTACATTAGGTTTAGTAACATATGAAAACACCATACTTGAACCCTTGGAATAAATGGCAACAACAACTAGTGTTTGTCTTCATATGAATTTAATTGTGAGAAGGCTTCATGTCTAATGTGTGACTCAAGTTAGTGATATAATATGAATGATATGGAGATTAGACAATGAGGTTCCAAAGTCTATAAATTAACTTATGTTCATCTATGATACCAATATATTGACACCTAAATAAATTATGGCAAGGCTATACAAAAATTACAAGTTGTGAAATATTTCAAAGTGAGTTATATGGTGATAATGAATTGTAATGAAATCATATTTAATGTGATATCTTACACTAGAGGGACCATGTCATTCACATTATATAATGACACTAATGTAAGTGCAATACATTAATGCTATTTAATTTATCTTATTGATTTTATTGTTGTTGAAGTGAGTACCAAATATTTTACAAAATGAATGCCACATGAGCACATAAGGGGGAATCATTCATGATACAATTTGAATATCATGGTAGAGGAGTCACCAATTGAGAGAAAATATGGATGATTGGCAATCGGTCCTAGGTGGTAGGGAGGGTTGGTAGGTTTAATTCTCAAGCACTACAGGGTGCCCACATAATATACTTAAAAGGGGAATCTAATCTATGAATGAAATTAAAACACTTACCCAAAAAATTACCAAAAATTTAATATACATACATACGCATACATATGTACACACACACACACACACACACACACACACACACACAGAGAGAGAGAGAGAGAGAGAGAGAGAGAGAGAGAGAGAGAGAGAGAGAGAGAGAGAGAGAGAGAGAGAGAGAGAGAGAGAGAGAGAGAGAGAGAGAGAGAGAGAGAGAGAGAGAGAGAGAGAGAGAGAGAGAAATTGAAATTAAGATAAAAATACCAAGACTTTAGAAAAAAAGAAAGGTGAACCATACACATTTGTACTAATAATCATAATGGCCCAGTAGAAATATGTTAATCACTAATTACCACAAAATACACATCTATTGACCTACTCACACATAACCTACCAACTTGCCTCCCTTTACACATTGAAATTTATGGTGGGTACTAAGTGTCTTGGATGGCCTAGCCTCTAAAAAGACCCCCAATGATTGTGATGGTTTAAGTATCAAAGATAAATTAGATGTAGAGATGCCATAAGATTTTCAATCAATAATAACCCAACCCCACAGGGGAGAAAACAATTATCCCTGAAGCCTATGAGATCACCACATGGAGACATCTTATGTATTTATATTCTAAATAAATAATTAAATAATCAAAGAAATTTGGAGGCCCAAATTCAATGTGATCATGCCACATGGTAAAGTGCAAATAAGGATATAATCAAGCCATAATGCTATGAAGTGTCAACATCTCAAGGGTCTAATGGGATGATTCCAAGGCTAACATTTATGAATATATTTAAGGGGACCATGATGTTGCATTGAATTATTTCACATCCAAATTTTGGTGCCTTCATGATTCTCTACCAATGGAGTTATATGGTGGAAATCATGACTCTGAGAATTCCATTGATGATGTGGACTATGTACGTCAATCAAAATTCTAGTCTATTTTTTCCTAAAATGCTTTTGGCAAGGGAGGAAGACTAATTTATTCATTATAAAATGACACCTCCTTTAATCCTATTAAATTATCTTCTTCCGCATGTAAGTCATTAGGTCATGAAAAAATGCTTTCTCCTCTTTGATAGAAAATGTCATAACATCCTCATTCTCTTAATTCAGTCTACATAGATAGGACACATTCCCAAATATTTCCTCAATCATGGGGGACAAAAGAATCACCTTCATGAATCTATCATCTACTATAAGTGTAAAATCTATACCTTTGATACATTTTTCCTCTATCATAGGTGGCAAAGGCAGGACCTACACAAATCTTTCCTCTGTCATTGGTGGTAAATTTAGATTCCTTTTTGTTTTTATAGACCGTGCATCATGTCTACAACTTACTCACATGTAAAGCACCTAGGGTATGAAAAGGTCTACAATTTTTTTATGTTTATATTTTATGCTCATGGGACATGAAATATTTAAGAGAAACATAAGAGGCAAACCATTGCTTCCCACATCTTATTATGGGAATATAATCTTGCAACCTTGGCACTCTGAGATATTACATCTCCTCAACACATTTTGTTCAAAATACATAAATCAAATTCAAGAAAATCATTTGGTTTGTATCCAAAGACAATAGCATTCCATTTATTTTCCTTCCCTTATACATGGATTGAATGGGAAATTCTTGTTATGTTGCCTAAAATATTGAGAGTGTGAGGGTGGCCTAAATTGATGAGTGTTAGCTACAAAGATGACCATGACTTCCTGATGGGATAAATAAAATAATAAAAAAATGAAAAATAGAATCATTAACATGACTAGTGTGTGGTTTTCCTTGGTTATTTCATCTAATTTCCCATTTTAGTGTTTAATACATTTGTCTATCTTGATGCAAAAAAAAATTGGTTATGGACAATGATGCTCTGAGGTTTGTGTTACCAACCTAAGAGATTAGAAAGGGTTTGAGTAGCAACCACAAGGATTAAATAGAAATTAGATATTCATGGGACCATCATATGGATGGGGATGAATAAGGGGAGGATTAAATTGGAACTTCTCCCATGAGCAGGATGAGTAAAAGAGATCCTAAAGAACCTCATAAATTATTGACTTTGTGGAGTTCTTGAGGTCCATTATTTTTTTATGAGTTTTCATCCACAACCTTTAAATATGATTCAACATTAGTCTTTTTCACTAGGCACCATGTTGTCTCACCAAATTATATCCTAATAAAGAGTCACCTCTAGTGTCACCTGGACCTTTGTGGCAACTACTAATTACAACTTTGTTTTTATTTGGGAAGGAATGGAATGGGAAAGAGCCTCTCGCCAGTGAATTTTTTTCTCAAATTATATTTTAAAGAAGATTATGATTGGATTGAGTGGTATTTTTTTTTTTTTATGATTTAGTCTCTTTGATTTAACCAATCATGTATTTCATGTATCATAAATTTATTTTTGGATGCTCCACTAATCTCACTACTATTTGGACCAATTCTTATAGTTTATCAATCTTCTACTCTATATATAAAGGTTTTCCTCATATGTAACTATTATATGTTTTGTCTGCTAAGGATCTTGGATATTTTTTAGGTCATAGATCTGACTAAGAGCTCATTAGGAGAATCATTATTTTTGATGTATATTCTCAAATCATTGATGACCATTTTATAGTGATTATTTTATGACTCTTTAAGGATAAGAAAAATATTTTAATAAGACCCTGCATTGCTTGGATATTTTTTGTAATGCTTCTAGTTCCATCTTAGAATGAAATGAAACCCAATGCTAAAAATGGAGTATGAATCAGATGTCATAGTTGATACACCATTAAAATTGGATGTGCATTCATCAAAGGGATAAATTCAAAAATTTAGGCATTACATTTGCCTTCAATAGTTCCCCTAGTGATCTTTGACAATACGTCATTTATAAAATGGAGAAGAAGGTTGAGTGTTGGGTTACCACGCCCCTTTATTTAGGAGGGAAATTTCAAGTGTGTACTAATATTCTTGATGCTCTTCATGCTTATTACTCCTCTTATTGACCCGTTATAAAGCTTCCTATGAAAAATAGGTTAAGATTCTCAAATATTTTCTTGTCTAATACCAAAAAAACTTGAGGGATCCACATAGTTGCTCTAGATATTTTTGTCTAAATTATGACAAATGAGGTATGTGGATTTTTGATATTAAAAATTAGAGTATTTCATTTATGCTAAATGGGTTTTCAGAGATATTAATGGTAATGGAACTTGAAAAAAATTGTATGACATAATATTTGTTTGGTATCTCTCTATAGTAATTATAGTTAAAAACCATTATTTTCCACACATTACAGACCACTCTTTCACTAATTAAAGTCGAGGGATATTTTATTTCTAAAAGTATTTGGAATGATTTTGAATATGCCAAACCCTATTTCAAATGGGTTGGCTATGGTTTTGGTTTTGGTATTTCCTTCAATGACCATAGCCTTTAGTGGTTTGTTATTATGATAAGTACTAGTCTACTTTTAGAAGAGTTGCCTAGTATGAAAGCTTTGATAAATTTCGAGAAATAAATTAAAACTATGAAGGATTTGGTTTCAGTCCATGATTGGATTCCTTAGATTTGAAAATAATCTAAATTTAACTCACATAAATTTAACTTACCCACCACTCTTCATATTCAAGACTCAATGTCAGATGTTATGATTCATAAATTTGTTTTGTAAACTCCACATGCTTCATCGAAACATTGGAGATGGAATTGTGCTACTCATTTCAAGAACTACTATCCAAGCCTTCAATTTCAAATCATGAGACCATTATTTATGAATCTAGGGAATCTCAATAGGTGTTGCAAGCTTAAATCCTATAATAGGATTTGTTTGCCCAACTTAATAGAAAATGGACTGATAATATTGAGCCCAACATTGATCATTTTATTTGTCAAGTTTATCAAGGCTTCCTCTTAGAGATCATATTTTTTAATTTGACTTTATCATCCCAACTATTATACTTGTTTTAAAAAATTCCTTTAAGCATATATTTTGGACATGAACCTAAGTTCAATCTACTTGGAAATGGAAAAATAATCTCTTTTAGCCCCTCTATCCTGAGTCTTTTTCATGGTGTTTGTCCCTCTTT
The DNA here is from genome assembly GCA_037957365.1 of Torreya grandis. Classification (NCBI taxonomy): domain Eukaryota; kingdom Viridiplantae; phylum Streptophyta; class Pinopsida; order Cupressales; family Taxaceae; genus Torreya; species Torreya grandis. Next base: position 6,015,864 of record JARHVA010000137.1, on the reverse strand, counting down.
GGGGATTCTACAAATATGTTGATATATATAGACTCTATATTAACTATTTCTAGTTTTGTTATTTTTTTCTCAATTATGGAATGGTATAAACTCTAATTTGTTTAATAATAAAGAAACATGTTTTCATTTGACTATCAATGAAAAGGTGCTTGTAGCCTAACAACATAAGCATGCTCTAATGATATGATCAATGTTATGTTTCAAAGATTTAGAGGCTCAAACTTGATAATGATATGGGTAGTGTAATATTACCCATCTCAAATAAGTAACACACACACAAACATGTTTAGCAAAAATTACAAGGCACAAGTGTGGTGTAAAATGGCCAGCATAAGATTTCATTAAACAAAAGAGTGATGTATAAAAAAATTGGTTTTTGATGTGGTTATAAATAAACAAACAAGTTTTGGTCTCAAAACATACAAAGAAAAAATGAGAAAAATACATTAAGTATAATCATCTAAATCTCGACAAGGGTGTGGTAATGTGGGGTTAGCTAAAACTAATTGGTTTTTGATCATCTAGATGGATCAAATACATATGAATTTTACATCGACATATAAAATAAGCACACATCATTTGGGTATGCATCATATAGCTTGTTGTAAAAAGGTCTTTCCCTTTTTACAACCACTAATTCAAAACTAGGCTAAAAAGGTGGCCATTGAGCTTTGGAATTTATAAGAGTTACTTAACCATTAGGAGAATGTTCCTTGTGCTATAAGATGCATCCGTCTAGGTATTCTGCCATAGGTATTTTCACCATTAATGCCCAGACACTAGCAAAGTTACTCACTGGTCTAAGTTATTTCTCCACCCCTATTACTCAGTAGTGGTTTGGAGTCTATAGCCTCCTTGTGGGAAATCTGTTGCTACTTAGTCTTAGTGGGGTTCACCTATGCATGTTCCCAATCTTATTGGTAGTGTGGTACAATATCCTCCTTGTTGGATGATTAATGCTTATTTGAATCCACTAGAACCCATGGATGAATGGGTGGCCCCTGATCCTCCCTAAATTGAGTGTTTGAGATGAAAAAAATTCACTATTCATATGGTTTGAGATAATTAATTAAATATCTTATTTAATGGTATTTTTTATTTAATTAATTAAATATCCTATTTAATGGTATTTTTTATTTTACCATGGGATATATTTAATTAATTAATATCGTATTATTAATGGGTTTTTTTAATACCATGGGATATTAAATCAAAATTTAATTTATCTTATTTTATGGTTTTATTAAACCATTGGATAAATTTAAATTAAATTCCAAATTTTATTTTATCTCCACTTTATCTTATCCCAACATGGAGATTTGCATGGAATATGTTTCTATAAAAACATGAGTCCAAAATAAATCTTTTAAATCATTAACATGCATGCTTTGTCCTACCCACTTGGTTGGCGGTTGGTGGGAAGTGGTGCTATTTGGAGAGTTAAGTGGAGTTGGGTGGATAATGTTTTGATTTAAATTCTTTATTTCTTTTACCACTGTACATGGGGGCATGGAAGATTTTTATTAAATCCAACAAATTTTATTCACCCACTTTATTCCTTATTACGTGGAAAGTCATGGGGAATATTTAAAAGATTATCTTTGATGATTTTATGCATAGTAATCTTGATTTAATAGGAGTTGAAAGTCTTATTTTATGGTGTGGAATATTAATTCAAGAAACATGGCATTAAAATCCTTGTCCACCTTTTATTTCCACATGGACACCCATTTGCAAAGAATCATATGGTTGGTGGAATTTGTTTTCCATGGTAATCGTTATTTACCAAGAAAATGTAAAACTTGATTCTTATTTTATGGTGTTGAATAATTATGGTTATTGTTTATTGAAAGTGATTTATTAAATAAATCATGGATTTTCAATATCCCATAAATCATGGGATTTTATTCCTTCTTGTTTTCATGTAACCTATTCAGAGTTTAACCATACTTTGAGAAAATGAAGGTTGTTAGCCAACATTGGCTATTTACAATCTTATTTCATTTTATATTGCAGATAATTTATTTTGGACATAGAAAACAAAGAAAAATAGAGAACAGAGGAAATAAAGAATTATATTTTTTTATTGGGAAGAATTTTAATATAGCCAGTTGAGGCCATTTTGCCTATTTTCAAAATATATTTTTTAATTTGTATGATTATAGAGAGGGGTTTGTAAAACTAGAAGGTAATTTATAAACCTTTATAGAGTGTTTTTCCTCTTTGAAGATAAAGAAATTGCCCATTTTGGAGATACATATTTACAAGTGATCATTTTAGAAATGGACATTTGTGGTCTATGATCAGAGTTCTTTAGAGGTTGATCAACCAATTACAAGTTATTCAGGGTTGTAAGTTTAATCATTGTATTTAGATTTTATTTAAATAGAATGATTTGAGTGAACTTGGGGATGTAGCTAATTGGTAAACCCCATAAATAATCTGTGGTCTCTATTTTATTATTTTATTTCAAATTTTTAGTAATAAATCAATTTTTAATTATTATTAATATTTGAAAATTAATTATTGAAATTTGATTAAGAGACTATTTTCAGAGGATAAAAATATTATTTTAATGGTTATATAAACAATAAAATTATATGGGTTTACAAAATAATCATTCAAAATTGTTCAATTAATTTTACATTCAGGTTGGGTCGGGGGGTGTAGTCAGTTGGTCGGGTACTTCCGTTGCGGCTCTGCCCATCAGTATTCAAATCCCCCACTGGCCCCATGGTATCCGTATTAGTCGTGTCTAGCCAGCGGTGCCGGTCATGTTAAAAATTTTACCTGGCTTTAAATAAAGTGAAATTTTACATTCAGGTTAAAATAAAAAGTTAATTCTTTTAATTTAATTAAATATTAGAAAAATGACTTCTTTTTAAAAATCTATTTTAGATAAATATTTTTAATTAGTAAGGGCTAATTACTATTTATGGATCAGTTTTTTATTAGAGAAGTTAATTAATGAGGTTTAACAGTGTGATTTACCTATGGTTAATAGTTTAATATGTGACAATTATTTCAGTTGGTTAAGTTATGTGTGGAATAAAGGAATATGTGAACTATGAGAAAGTTGTCAAAATAGGAAAAGATCGATGAGATTGAGTTATATAATCAATAGATTGAAGAAGATAACTCTCTTTTGAGATCCAAATTCTACTCCATAGAAGAGGAGATTGAAAAGTTGAAATATGATTTGCAAAACAAGGATGAGCTCTTGACAAAGATTTAGAATGGTGAATGAATGAAGGAATTACCTTCCACATCAGATGAAGAAATAATGAAAAATTAATAAAATGTGAGTCAGTCATTATGTGGTACTTCCTCTCATTCAATTTTAGATATTGCTTTTGGTGTTTTTGAAAAACACACTAAGAGTATTAAGTCCAAATTGTTGAGCAAAATGGGACTTGAAGGAAGAGGCCTTGGTAAATATGGACAAGGCATACCTAACCCAATATAGGTAGAGTATAGGACTCATTTATTAGGTTTCAGGTATACTAGCAAATAGAAATTGTAGAAAGTTTCAAATCCATAGAAGGAAGACAAGCTTCCAACTACCAAGTGTATAAGCCACTAATTTTTAGAGTAAACCATCAAAGGTGGATGAGAGGTGTAATAGAACTAGAATAAGAGGTATTGATATTTCACCTCCTCTTTCTTACAAAACACATATCACTAAAAATTTGGTAAATTATAAAATTTATAATTCACTCTTTTAGTTTGAACAATATGGCTATGATATACAAAAAATGTGGTATACTTCTCCTTGTACTTTTTGTTGGTTAAGTAATCATTCTATTGCTTATTTTTGGAATAGAAAATGTATTCTAAATAATTTGTTTTCTTTTGTGAAAGATAAGATAGGTGCTAATAATCAATCCTATCATTCATAGGTGATAAATAGTAAACACGTTTCCTCATCCAAGAAGGATAAGAGGAAATTTTGCACTCACTATCACAAGAGTGGACATAGAGTTTAGAAATGTTGGAAACTTTAACTATTACTCTATCCAAAATTTGGTAAATATTCCAAGGTATATTTCAGTTATGAAAATAAAGATTTATTATCATAAGATTTTTGGTCTAAATATCCATGAAATTTTTGTGGATTAGATAATCACTATGTTGCCTTATGTTGGGAAAGAAAACTAGTTAGTAGGATATCTATGTATTCTAAGGAGAAAAATAGGTAATAATTATTGTACTCATTATAATTTAAGTGGTCATCGAAATGATAAATGTTGGGTATTACATCCATAACTATGTCATAATTATTCTAGGAAGACATCCATGAATAATTATGCATCTGTAAGCAAAAAAGAAGTCATTTCAAACCCACCAATTTTGGAAACAAAACAAGAGGAAGACCACTTCTTTACTGATTATTCACAAATGACTCCATTCATTTTTTATTTGGATGGTAATGATCATTTATTTTATAGTGATAATTTTGCATAGCTATGGTATTAATTAGCATGCATATGTTCAAAACACTTTTGAGGATTCCATTATAAGGAATACTATTTGGTTTTGAACACAATTTTTGGAGCTACTGGTTGTGAGGAAATCTAGGAGATAGGATTATCATACTTGGATTATTTTCTCATATTTTTAATTTTGCTAACCTCTACTTTTAAACTCTTGATAATTTTTTGAGTTCTTGATGCAATGAAAATTGAATTAACTCATGTTTAAAACTTGGAGATAATTTCAATTGATTTAAGCTTTGGAATTCAGTTTATCATACTTGGATTATTTTTCTCACATTTAGTTTTTTGGAAAAACTTTATTTTTAAACCTTTATAATAGGATATGCAGAGTATATTGGGCATGATCAATATATTTATTTTGAAAATAAATGCATATATATATATATATATATATATATATATATATATATATAGTTTACTTCTATCTAAAAATTGGTATTGGATACATAATTATTTCATTGGAATTTAGGGATTCATTTTGATTTCTGAATCGTTACAATGATATTTTACACACACATAAACACAAACACACACACACACACACACACACACACACACACACACACACACACACACACACACACACACACACACACACACACACACACACACACATTAAGCAAGCAATTTACTTCTATCTAAAAATTGGTATTGGATACATAATTATTTAATTGGAATTTTAGGGATTCATTTTGATTTTTGAATAGTTACAATGATATTTTTTAGTGATATTTTGCATAAAAACTATTTATAGCTTTAGAGAGTGATTTGAACTTTTGGGGACCAAAAGGGACTTATTGGAGAGGTTTGATCTAAAGGATTTTCACTCTTCATATGGTTTGGGATAATTAATTAAATATCCTATTTAATGGTATTTTTTAATTTTATCATGAGATATATTTAATTAATTATCTTATTTAATGGTATTCCTATTTGACCATGAGATATATTTAATTAATTAATATCCTATTAGTAATGGTATTTTTAAAAATACCATGGGATGTTGAATCCAAATTTAATTTAATTATGTTATTTTATGGTTTTAATAAACCATCAGATAAATTTAAATTAAATCCTAAATTTTAGTTTATCCCCAATTTATCTTATCCCAATGTGAAGATTTGTCATGGAATATGTTTTACAAAAACATGAGTCCAAAATTAATCTTTTAAATGATTAACATGCATGCTTTGTTGGCAGTTGGTGGGGAGTGGGGTTATTTGGATAATTAAGTCGAGTTGGGTGGATAATGTTTTGATTTAAATCCTTTATTTTGTTTACCATGTTACATGGGGGTATTGAAGAATTTTATTAAATCCAACAAATTTTATTCACCCACTTTATTCCTTATTACGTGGAAAGTCATGGGGAATATTAAAAAGATTATCTTTGATTCCTTTATGCATGGTAAACTTGATTTAATATTAGTTTAAAGTCTTATTTAATGGTATGGAATATTAATTCAAGAAACTCTGTGTTAAACTCCTTGTCCACCTTTTATTTCCACGTGGACACCCACTTGCAAAGAATCATATGGTTGGTGGAATTTGTTTTACATGGTAATCTTTATTTACCAAGAAAATGCAAATATTGATTATTATTTTATGGAGTTGAATAATTATGGTTATTAATTATTGGAAGTGCTTTATTAAATAAAGCATGGATTTTTAACATCCAATAAATCATGGTATTTTATTCCTTCTTGTTTTCATGCAACTTATCTAGAGTTTAACTATACCTCGAGAAAATGAAGGTTGTTAGACAACATTGGCTATTTACAATATTATTTCATTTTATATTATAGAGAATTTATTATGGACATAGATAATAGGGGGAAACAAAGAATAGAGGAAATACAAAATTATATTTTTTTATTGGGGCAAAATTTTGATATAGCTGGTTGAGGCCATTTTGCCTATTTCAATTTTTTTATGTATATAATTACAAAGAGGGGTTTAAAAAAATAAATGGTAGTTTATAAACCTTTTGAGAGTGTTTTGACTCCTTGAAGAGAGAGAAATTATCCATTTTAGAGATATATATTTGTAGGTGATCTTTTTGGAAATGAAGGACATTTGTGATCTGTGATCAGAGTTCTTTAGAGGTTGATCAACCAATTGCAAGTTATTTAGGGATGTATGTTTAATCACTGTATTTACATCTTGTTTAAACATAACGGTTTGAATGAACCTAGGGATGTAGGCAATTGGTGAACCCCATAAAAAATCTTTAGTCTCTATTTTATTATAGTTTTTTAGTACCATATCAATTTTTAATTATTATTGATATTTGGAATCTAATTACTGAAATTTGATTAAAAGACTATTTGTAGAGGATAAAACTATTATTTTAATGGTTATCTGAACAATAAAATTATATGAGTTTACAAAATACTCATTCATAATCGTTCAATTAATTTTACATTCAGGTTAATATACAAAGTCAAATCCTTTGATTTAATTAAATATTTGAAAAATGACTTATTTTTAAAAAGTTGTTTTAAATAAATAGTTTTAATTAGCAAGGGCTAATTACTATTTATGGACTAACTTTCTTCATGGAATGCCTAGCCGTGTAAGGATGATCCTCTACCTTCTCGTTTTGGTGTAGTGGTTCTTGTTTAATATATTTTTTTCACTTCATAGTTTCTTGGTGTTTCCTTATTTTGAGCCATATTATTTCCTCTGATAGGGAGTGTTAGCCATGAATTCGAACCAGCACTTTTGCTATGTAAACTCTATTAAATTTTTATTCTTTGATAATAATAGTTTTAATGAAGTGTTATAATAGTAAATAGTCATAGTATATGTGGTTTTTTAATTTGTATAATATTAAATATATAAAAAAAATTATAAAATGATTTTTTTTGAAATATGGTATACTTCTTATACTGGCTATTGTTATTAAAACTAATTAATATTATATCATGATTTTTAATATAAATGTTAAATAAATGATCAATATTACTAAAAAATAATGACCGAAGTAGATAAAAATTACAAAATTATTGATCATCATAGTTGAAAGTAATATAAAATGTACCACATTAAGTGAAATAATACTAGCATATGCCATTACTAATAATTTTATCTATTATTTTAAAACAAGACATTTGTCAAAACAAATAATATGAAATGATATAATAAAATAATACATTTTTTGTTTATAATATGAAATATTATGATAAAATTAGTATAGATATTTTATAATCATTTATTTGAAAAACAACATGAGATATTAATATCAATGCCTTTATCTTTTAGTTTTCACATACTATAATTATTTATAACTTCATTACCTTCTTCAAAAAAATTCGACTGGCTGGTGAAAAATCATATCAATCTAACTACATGAATGTGTGAATCTCAAAACAATCTTTTCAAGTAAAAAGGGTGTTCCAAACTTGGTCGAAGTACAAGAGAGGGGGTACACTTAAGGATTAATTTTACCTCTATGATTCATGCTTATAAAATTCACCAATGAACACACTTGAGCACAATATTGGACTTGAGACAATTCTAGAAAATAACTTCAATGAATTCATATTAGAACATTAAAATTGAATGCACACTCACTCATTCTTATACTCACACATACACTTATGCTTCTATAGGTTTATTGAAAGTTAAACATTAAGAAAAAATTCCATACACATTCTCTCATGGAATGGTTCACCTTCAATCCCTTATTTTATTTTTTGGATTTATCTTCTTCTCACTTGGAGTTCTCTTGAAAGGTATAGCTTGATCCACTACCCAGTTTTGGATCTTTCTTGACATTTATATTCCTTATCCCATGTCTTTTGACCTTCCTTAGCCCATTTAAAATGCTTCAAATCCATACATTAATATTTATGGGCCATTTATTTTGTTTTATATTCATTCGTGATGAAGCCAACACTACTTTTAGGGGGAAACCATTAACAGTTATAAAACCTCCACCATATGTAGATTGGTAGGTTTGTTACTATGAAAAATTACAAACTATAAGAGGCCATAACTTAAGCATATATACTCATATTGAGAGTATATTCTAAAATTGAAATATCTTCACTATGAATCCATGTATGTAATCACATTTTGGTTTAATTAATATACTAATTCCCTTTTAGTATTTTACCGATAACCTCTCCATTTTGGACCTTAAATGCACACAATGACATCCCAAATTGTATAGATGGTTGAGAGAGTCAGCCAACATGATTCTAAACATGTAGCTATCTAAAACTAATCATTTTATGATGTGACTTATAATACTCAAATATACAATATTGATATTTCTATGGATTATCTTCATCATGTCAAGAATGAAAAACACACAAACAAGACTACATGAACACACACTGGTATGTTTTTTGTTGATGAAATATTACATGAACCCCTGGATGTTCCTACATCAAAAGTACATCATATGTTTATTGAATTAATAGAGAAAAAAATCATGTTATGGTGAAATGGACATCGAATTTAAGGTCATAATTAAAAGTGAACATACTCATGACATTTCAACCGACCACCACCTCTATATGTCATTGTATAATGCCTGTCAATATAATAATGTAACATTTTATTTTAAGATATTTAGTTGGATAATTTTTAACATTATTAAAGTTAGGATTGAGCACTTTATTAACCTTCACCATATGTAGACTGGTAGGTTTGTTAGTATGAAAAATTGTAAACTTTAAGAGGCTATAACTTAAACATATAGACTCATATTGAGAGTTTATTTTAAAATTGAAATATCTTCAAGAGGAATCGATATATGTAGTCACATTTTGGTTTAGGAAATATACTAATTCCATTTTAGTCTCTTACCAACAACCTATCCATTTTGGACCTTAAATACATGTAATGACATCCCAAATTATATATATGGTTGAGAGAGTCAACCAACTTGCTTTTAACCATATAGCTATATGAAACATTACTTTTATGATGTGATTTATACTACTCAAATATACAATATTGATATTTCTATGGATTATCTTCATCATGTCAAGAATGAAAAACATGCAAACAAGACTACATGAACACACACTGGTATGTTTTTTGTTAATGAAATATTACATGAACCCCTAGATGTTCCTACATCAAAAGTACATCGTATGTTTATTGAATTAATAGAGAAAAAATCAAGTTATGGTGAAATGGACATTGAATTTAAGGTCATAATTAAAAGTGAATAAATTCATGACATTACAACCTACCACCACCTCCATATGTCATTATATAATGCCTATCAACATATTACTATAAAAGTTTATTTTAAAATATTTGGCTGGAAAAATTTTAACATTATTAATGTCAGGATTGAGCACTTTAGTACCCTCGTTCAAGTTAAATCAACAATTATGATATTTAAAGTAGATAAATCATTTAAAAAATAAAATTTATAGACTATTGCTTAATGAACATGGGTTGGTTTCATATCAATGTGTAAATTTTGGATTTTTTTTACATAGATGAATGAGGTTTATCCCAATGCCCTAGAGTTGTTTTCTCTAATACAAGTCAATATCTACTATAACCTTGGGGTTGCACAAAGTGGGCCCTCACCACACATTGTGGGTAAGTTACTGATCGAACCCATATCTATGGCTACCTATACAGGCTTCTAAGACCATATAAGCTTACTCTAGGACATTTAAATCATGGAATATGAAAAACACATTTGTTTATCTTAATATGTGTGATATCTACCTCTCTTTTTGCCTTGATAACTTCATTATGGTAATGCTCAATGACATATGATTTGGTGTATTGATAGTATATCAATATCAAAAATTTCATCAATATTTTGACATTGAAATTGAAATATTATAAGGGTGAAAACATGGAAATGATTTTTTGATATTATATTTGAATTTAAAATTTTGATGTATATGTATATGTCTCAATTTTCACATAAGTTCCTATAAATATAATATGAGAAGAATACAATTTTGAGAGAGAGAACATTGCCTTTTAAATCAAATGGTGTTTTGAATACCTATTTATGCATACAATATCTATCTTAAACCTATAAGAAAACTTTTAACAATGTTAGGCCTGTATGAGATTGAGAAAGATATTTTCAAGTTTATCAAATTTTGAAAAGAGTCAAATTTAGAGGTTTTATAAAATGTTTCTTTGTATGAAAATGGTGGTGGAGAATCCTTGGTGTCCAAATAATGATTTAAAAGATTTGGAATTTTATTTTACATGAAAAACATGATATTGAAACCTATAGGTTCAATGAGATTTACCTTCAAAATCACTTTTCGATCCCTTCGAGAAGAAAGACATGATATCATGTTTGAAACTAACTTGTATATGATTGTTCTAACCTATTGAGTGGTTTATAAAAAATATTATAATTCAAATATATCCTTTTGACCAAACCCTTAGAATCATAACTGGCCAATAGATAACTAAAAGCTTTATTATCCAACATATAAAAAAATATGGGCTAGGGTCAATCATTAATGATGGACATGTGGAGATCAAAGTGTTGATGTTTGGATCCATTGATGGTGATGCAAGACCTATCATCCTAAATCAATATATTGATAATATGAATAAAATTGGGGCTAAAACCTAGAGCCTATAGCATATCTATAATAAAATTCCACTCTATCTAGTTATATGATTTTTCAAAATCAATCTTGATGAACAATGCATTATGGTTAGATATTTTATCCTATTTAAAATGTTTCCATACGAAAATAATAATGTATATAACATACCTATACTAAATGAAACCAAATTTTACACTTCACATAATAAAGGGAACCAAGTGTTTTATTTTAAGAGATAATGCTTTGGATATGATTTTGTCAGATATGTAGAGTAAAGTGATGGGTCTCCTATTGATTATCACCTCAGGGTGTGCTTCCTTGGGGATGAATTTGATGTTGCCTTTATTGATGAGATGACATAAAGAATTGGTCAAAATAACTTTATAATAAACTCTATAGAGATCAGGTCCAAAAGTATCCCATAGGGTTTGATAGAATTCATAGGGAAACTGATTAATACCTAGGGATTTATCAAAGTACATCTTCATAACACCTTATTTAAGGTAATTAACAATGAAATTTATATCACAATCAATTTTTTGATATTCTGAGAGCTTACAGGTAATTGAAAAAAGACATTGAGAGAGGATAACCTCATGAGTAGGATATGATGGTTTCATCATAAAGACACCATGATATTGATACACAAAGGATTAGATCATTGTTGGATGTTGGTAAGCCTATAAAAGGCATTTGTAATGGATTTGACTTATTTAGTAGCTTGCATGAACAGAAGGAGAGTAAAATATTACTTGGCCACTTTATATCCTTCATTAAACCAATGCATCCTTGCTTGGAGTTGATCTCTTCTAGCCTTATAAGCCTCCACAAAAATAAATCCACATAAAGGTCTAAGTCTAAAAATGTGATTTTAAATGCAAATATTCTAATTCCTTTGAAAACCTAAGTTAGTCATAGCTTGTATCATTATGAATGCACTACCTTAAAATAGTAGCTTATTTTCCATAGATCCGAAGGAGGGAAGTGGTGTGATCTATATCATCATACCACCACTCAATCTAGTCAGTGTCCCCTATGCGTCTAGGATCCAAGTTACAAATCCTATAGATATGCTCTAAATCATCTTCATGTTTGAGATGGACAGTGTTGAGGTAGAACTAGGAACCCTTGGGATTAACATGAGGAGAGGTCCACTCTATGTATAAATATATGGGATGGTGGTAAAATGATAAAATGTTTAGAATTATAGACATAGGTCACCCATAAATGAGAGAAAATAAGAAATTATCTTGCTCATATAACACATTAGGGTCAAGATATTTGAGGACTGAATCTTCTCATTGATGGATGTTTGACCATGTGAACTTTGGGGAATTTGAATTTTCCCTTCTCTGACGACTTGGGTCAAATACCCCAAGTTTATTTCACATGTAAAACCAAGCTTCCCATTCTCCTACACAACATTCCATGGGAAGGGAAATTTTTTGGTCTTTCATATATTTGATCATGTTAAAGTCATCAAAAATAGTATAATGCACATTTAGGAGGGAATTAGAGAATAATTTGTAGAATAAAGTATGTTTAATAGCATCATTATATGCATACAAATTTATAAGGACAATGATGTGATTATCATAGTCAAGAGTAGTCCATACCACTGATGGGTGGGGTGGGAACCCAAAGAAATGATACTTTTAGACAAATTAGGAACTAATAGGGTGACAACTCCCTCACGAATGGACTCATGATAGGTGGCATGATAAAGGGCCCCAAGTGAGATAGTGTGAGATATAGATTGAAAAAAATATATAAATTTTGATGTCTTGCATGCATAAATATTTTATGTGATAAAAATGAAGACAATTGTTCTTTACCATATACTTACAATTCATATTAATGACTCCTCAAACATTCTAAGAATAAATTTTCATTTCAAAACATCTAAATTCATTTAATTTCCCCAAAAGAGGTTTGAAAAGGTTGAAAAGTGATTGAAATCCAAACCCAAAAGATAAAGTTCTATAAGCTTGAAGGTTTGCCTTTTATTTGGTACATAATACTCCTCTGTAAAGGAGAAGAACTACATGAGAAATGCATGATAGCCTAATGGTTGAGGGTGACAAGTCACTAATCTAAATCCAAATCATTCAACCCTAACAGGGGTTATGAGAAAGGAGCTATAAGATTGGGAGATAGAAAAGACACAAATTGAGTGGATACCTATGGGGATTGGGAGATGGGAGGCTGGGTTTTAACACATGATGGTGTTAGGGACTTATCAATAGGGGATGAGTAACTTGGAACCACAATTAGCTACTAGATAGTTGGCTAAGGTTTAACATTTCCATAGGTATTAGAATTTTTCCTATTAGAAACCATGGCCCACCCATTAGAGTATTTGGGTTTTATCTTAGACTAGTTTTTATCTTGAGGCATTGAAGGAGTGGGGACAAGTAGAGGAACATATCTAATCACGTGGTACAAATATAGGCATTTAAAACAAATTATCAAAAGGTTAATATAGATCACATGCTAAGAAAATTGATTATTTCCCTATTGAATATCAGTGGTCTATTTAAGCTCTTTGGTGAGGTCTATTTTTACACATGCTTATTTGAGGTTGGGTTGCATATAACTTTGGTTGTTCATGGTAAATAAATTATCATAGAGGCTTGATAATCTAGTTGACAAAGTTTAACAGAGAAATATATAAGCCTAGAAATTCTAACCAGACTGGTATTTTAAGATGATCTTATTTAGAGACTTTGAAGTCTCAGATATAGTGGGAAAAAAACTAGGTTATTGTGAATAAACCATGGATGATGATTAATAATGGCTATATAATGCTCAAGGTTTGTGAAAATAAAAAAGAAGTCGATCCACAAAGTAAGAAACTTGGATCAAATTTTTAAAATAATTACATGCTTTATCAAACTCTGTTAAATCCAAAACCACATATAGTGGAGGAACATCAGAGTCAGAATCAATACCTAGTATTACACCTTCAGAACAAACTTTTGAGCTTGTTTCAAAACCATGAATTCTCTAGTTCCTACTAGTGGTATAAGCATCAAATGATGTAGAAGGGGTGAAAATGGCTATTTAATATAATGGAATGTGACAGACCACCCAAATACTCAAAATATATTGAGTTTGGATACTCAAATAGAATAAAATGAAAGAAATTGTTTGAACGCTTGATGCTTAAGAGTCTAATAAAAATGGCAACACTTCATTATATGTTCAAGACATATGAATAATGGTAAATGGAACTTGTATTTATAGATTCTTCAAACTAATCTTGACCATCAAATGGAAATCAAGATGAGTGGATGAGAAATAGTCAATCATGTTAGGCAAAAAGGCATTTAATATTCAAAATTAATAGGCATGGGTTGTAAATTCAAATATTTTCTTGATATTTTATTAGTGTCACGATGATATCATTATTTTTGATATTTTTCCTTGATGTCATGATAATGTCATCAATCACTTAACCACTTATCATGAGAGTTGAGGAATAAATGCAATTACTAATTTTAGAAAATAGGAAATTTTAAAATCTATGTAATTTCCCATTAGCAAAAGATTACACCAATTATTAAACTTTAATTAACTTAATGAAAGGTAAAGTGGATTATAAAAATCGATGAATCATTCAACATAATTAATCCTAGAACATCTCTTCAACAATCATAATTTTACTTCATATGAATTATATGAAGCTGACATTTGTGTACAATGTATTTACCCAATACGAGATGTCCTAATAGATTTTAGAATATCCATGCCAGGTGTGTATAAAAATTTGAGTGTTTTAGTGATTTTTTACATTATTTTCAGAAGTCAATTTTGAATAAAATTTAAAAATAGAAGTGGTGAGAATTGAGTGTCTACATTTTGACCATTTATGAGAAGGAATTGTGAGACATAATAATAGCAATGAATTTTTAAATAATTAAAAATTTTCTAAAATGATCACAATAACTATTGAAGAATGGTGTGTTCTCATTTTGTTGAATCTCATTCAATTTATTTAAAAAATAACACATTTATGTCCTAAACAATGTTTGGGATGCCAAAAAGAAAAAGGGTAAAATGTGAAAAAAGAAAATATTTAAAAAATCAAAAGTTTTAAATGGAAAATATGAAAAATCAAGTTACATCAAAAAATCAAAAAGGTAAATTGACTTAAGTTTTTGCATTTTTCACTGCTTTGCTTTTTCAAGCACTCCATCGGAAAAATACTACATATCTACAAATTTAAGGTGGGCCATTTCAAAGGAGTTCTTTTAAATGGCCACGGTTATGTAGTGATCAAATGCCATCATCAAAAAAATAGGGTTGTTTTATGGTGTGCATATGAGGAAATGAAGTTGTCAAGAAAGTTCCAACTATGCAAGCAAGTGGTTAAAGTGCATCTTCAAGTAGTTGCACAAAAAGACAAGGGGGTTGTTTGGCCTCCACCATAAATATTCTCTTTCTAACTCATGTAAAAGGAATCCCCAACCAAGAAATAAAAGTTTTTGTTGCAAATCTTCATTGTTCCTTATAGAGGTAGTTAGATCAATGATTTTTATTTCAAATGGATGAGGATTCTAGGCGTGGCAAGGAATATTTTCCATCTATGAGCATCTTGATGAAACTTAGATGGATGTTTTAAAATTTTGTAATATTAAAAATTACAACCAATATTCCTAGATTTCAAAAGTGATAAATGTATAAATAGAGGACTTGTCCTCTAATCTAATGTTTTTGTTGGTTGTTCATTTTTTTAAAGTATAGGTTCTTCCAAATTTTGGAATAATTATTCTGTGCTTCTTGTTTCTCTTACTATGGTGGTTGCAA
>JARHVA010000137.1:5987500-5995000 GCA_037957365.1 Torreya grandis | reverse complement strand
AACATAAGAGTAACATATTCCCATAGTTGAATCACTAATTTGCTCTGCATTTGTGAGTTGAGAAGCTATTGATCTAGGTATTACAAGGATCATGTTGTTATTTACCCCAAATTGCATTCCACACTAGGTACTTTTAGTTTAGATTCTTGAATTTCGTCTTTTTCTTGCATTTGCGTTAGTATTATCGAGCACCATGTCAATCAGATTCTCTACACTTTTGATCCACACATATAAACATCTTTACACTTTCCTAATCTCCTAGAAGGCCTTTTGAATTATGCCACCATAGTTTTAAATAGGGAGATTTATGTCATAGGTGGTAATGATTCCTTTCTTCCATTTAAGATCAGTTTGGCTATAAATATTGTGCTAAAAATGAAAAAGTGCCATTTCTTATTAAATGTATATTGTTATTGTAAATTCATGAAAATTCCTTAAATTTATTGCTAAATTTATGGTTTCTATAGTTTGGCTATGCCTATGATTAAATTAGTTAGAACTTATACCATATTTTAAATAATTACTTAATTTTATCTATAGTAAAGTTCAATAAACAATACCATATAGATGATCCTTTAATATTCCACAATGCACATATTCGTATATCAATGCCACATTTCTTGCCCTTGAAACATTTGGTTAGAACTAGTTCAAAGTATCTTGACTACAACTTCATATCCCAAAAGTCTACCATTAAATATTGTTCCAAAGCCTCTAGCATAAAATACAGATCCAAGGCCTCCATGAAAAATAATTATAGAATAGCTATTTGTAGATGCTTTAATATCTTCCTCTGTAGACTCCATTGTTAATATGTGACAATCATTAACATGTGTTTTTTCTATTATTTATCTATTTGTCATATGATTATTACTTTTGGTATGTATTTGTTTTATTTCATTTTTAATCTTGTTACACATTTTATCGATGAAGGTGACATGTTGACGAATACTATAAATATTGTAATAAAATTGAAAAAGTGTCATTTATTGTTAAATGTATATTATTATTGTAACTTTAGGAAACTTCCTTAAATTTCTTGTTGATTGTATGGTTTCTACAAACATGGTAAAAACTATGAAATTTTTGCTAATCATATTTTTTATTGTGGATGATGTTAAGGCTACAACATACCATCACGCCTATTATATGTTTTTTAACTAAGATATTAAATGAAATAGTTAAAATTTTAAAATTAGGGGCATACCAGATCAAATTTTTAGATTAGGTGTTATATTGTGATGCCATTATATTAAATTATTGATGATAACTGTGTATTACAATTGTTAAAATTTTTTGAGGAGAGGTTAAAAATAAATGGGATGAGATAAAATTTTAGATTTTATTTTATTTTATACAAAATATATAATAAGGATAGATGTGTATAATAAATATTGATTAAAGATGGGTACATACAATAAGAGTAGAGTTGAGTGCATTATGATCAGGAATGGTTATTTTTCAAAATGGAGCTTCCAGTCTATTTATCAGTTGTGATTAGGATGGAGCTTCTAACTTGATTCCCTTTAGGATGGTGATTAAAATTTAATGGACCCACTTTATTATGGATTATGGATTTGATACACTCTTAAATTTTTATGGATCTGATTTGCTACAAAACCTGGCATTGATGCACTTAAAATTTCATGGACCCAATTTGCTATACAACTAGGGTTTTATAAATTGTTAAATTCTTATAGCCCTATTTTCCCAAAGAAACAATTTTTGATACACTATTAAATTTTCATGGAAATCAAATTTTTGGATTAGGGGTTATACTTTAATTATTGATGATAACTGTATTTTAAAATTTTTATACAAATTTGAGGAGAGATTTGAAATAAATGGGATGAGGTAAAATATGAGATTTTATTCTATTTCATACAAAATATATGATATGGATAGATGTGTAACATGAATACCCATGAGGCTTATGGTGTTGATATCAATCCCATATATAATACCTTCTTCCCATTTATTTTAAATCAACTTTTATAATATAGGGAATTGGTATTGATATCAATCATGTGCCATCTAATGCATTATCCATCAATTCATGAGAGATGATAAATAAAAATCTTATATAGATCAACTTTAACAAAACCATTAAAACTATTATAAAAAAAATGGATCACTACTTTTTTCATTGTCTTCAAATAGAAGATGGACTTATTAAAATTCCCAAATACAACATTCTTCATTTTGGATTGAGATTTGTTTTGGGGAAATCACTAGTATGATCTCATCAGTATTTCACAAAGTCAAATCACTTTATTACACACATCAATGTATTTGTAAGAATTGTAATAAATAACCAAAGTTAAAAGAACATTATGTATATATTTTTCCAATTTATTATGACACTCATTGAAGGGTTCATTACCTCTTTAGAGGAAATCATTAGTCTATATGAGATCATATTCATTATGAAGTTCAAAGATGTGTATCTCTATTCATTAGAGATATAACCCAACTTAGAGTTGTCATCCTTAATATTTGTCAACATAACACTTTATTTCATTGTTTAGATTTAGACTCTTTTATCTGATTTCAATTTTAGAGGCACAAACATACCCATTATTCTACTTAACAATCATAAGTTGTTAGGAGAAAGATTTTAAAAACTTCAATCTTGTGTTTTATGTTCAATATCCCCTTTTTATATTTCAATGTCTTATTTGAAATGTAATTTTGAATGAGTTCATTATAACATACATTATGGTTGTTAATATATAATAGTATAGCTTGATATTCTTAATACGTAACAAAAATGATATGGCAACAATAAAACAAAATCAACATTTATGATCATATGAATTCTATTAGTTAGATTATATAATTTATAAATGATGTGATTTACAATTTATGACCCATCTCTCCTTTTATATTTGTGTGTTATTGTAGACACCTAATTCTAGTATAAGACCCTTTTACATTAGGTATGTTTCATGTTTTATCACATATGGTCTATGTGCATACATTTAGATATTTTTAGTAGACTTTCATTTTTTGGGGCCTTATGTCATCATCCCCTAACTTAGGTCTTCCTTATAAATTGAATTTTTGTGAACACTATTTTTATATAATAATATATCCATTTGATGAAAATTTTATGAAAACCTAAATATCAACTATTCATTTTCCTTCGTAGAATTTTGAATACTCTCAAAATATCCAAAATATTATTTTAGTGTCTTTTCCTTGGTTAGCCCATATGGCTATCCCCTTAATTTATGGGTTCTTTGTGCTTTGATTTTCATGTTTAACTATCTTGTAAGTTCAATTCATGTCTATATATGCCCTTGAGGAGTGCACGCATATGCACGCGCGTGCGCGCACGCGCGCACACACACACACTCACACACACACACACACACACACACACACACACACACACACACACACACACACACACACACACACACACACACACACACACACACACACACACACAATGCTTGGTTATTTCATCATTTATATTCTCATCAAACCCTATTATAAGCAGGGTCTCTTATGCTTATTTTATCACATATTATCAATACGTTTTGACATGTAATCGAAGGAGTTATACATTAATTTAATTTTTACTTTATATATAGTGTCAACTGCTTGTATCCAATTAAGGTTATATTAAGAGCATGTAGTTGCATTGAATTATTTGGGATATGAGGTGAAGCCCTTTATCTCATGGTTGAAATTCCACTCACATGCACATTATGGCTCCATCTCAATATGGAGGACCATAAAATACTTGTAAAGTACTAGCGTTGAATGTTAATTTGATATTTGTCATATTGATAGTTTGTGTGTTTGTTTGTAATATGTCGATGTTTTCATAACCCCTCTCCTTTTGGAATTTCAATCATTGATGGAATTCCCTAATACAACTCATAGATATAACAAGAAGAGACTTATATCAAGTTGTAGTCAAATTGAATGGAATTTTCAATCAATGACCACCTTCTTGGTCTACTCATGTAAATCACCTTGCTAGGATTTGGTGGAATACTAATAATGTTTTTACTTTGAATATGTTAAATGTTAATTGATCATGTTGATAAATGAAAACACTAGATATAATTTTTAAGTATAATCGCTTATCATAATTAATTATTCCAAGCATGGAATATCATTTAATCCCATGATGAAAAGTTGGTTTGACATGTACTTTAATAGAACTAGTTATGCAACATTCTTGCCAAAGATATTCTTTTGTACATATCACCTTGTGATTGAATTTCAACTTTCAATGTGGGATGGTCTTCATGATAATTATGTACAATTATGGAATTCTCCAGATTCAAATCCTAAATTAGATCCCAAACATGTGTTGGATGCATCACCTTACACACCAAGAAACAATGTGGTGAATAAATCATTTTCCAACACCATCAAAAGAATCTGACGATCTTAAAAATTCCCATGATCATGATGGGGACTACTTGGATTAGTTGTAAACAATTGACATTGCATAGTGGTATAATTTTGTACATGTAATGAAAAAACAAGCTTTTTGATCATGACAACTTTTTGTACAATTTTGTACATGTAATGAAGAAGAAACTTTCATTTTCTTTCATAATTCTGTTATATCTCCTCATGGGTCTCCCTAAATTTAGTGACCAAAAATTATGGTTTGGTACATGGGAATTATGGTAGCGGTGGTCTATGAAGAAATCATTTAGATAAAATTGGCATCCTATTTTACTACATTAAACATCTAATAACTCAATATGGTTTATGCCCTGACCTTACTATGGGTGATAAGGCAACATAGTATTACAATTGAATGGGATAAATTGCATCCTATATGGGTTAATATAATTTTTAATGCACACATGTTATACAAATATTTCTTGTGTTGCCTACTAGAATTTCTTTTTACATGTTGTCTATAAATACTAGTATGTCCATGCCTATAATTCAATACATCAAATGATTAGTTGATGGAAAATGATAATATCATGTGGGCTTCTTAGCAATTTCACTTTTTTTTTACCCTCTCATAATTCTATGGGATTTGTAGAAAATTCCCCTATTTATAAAACCATGTCTTCATTTTATGGTCTTCCTAGAATTTTTTCCTTTTTCAACCCTTTCTTCAAGCTATGGGATTCATAGCAAAATCACATTCCTAGGACTAGACCACATGCACATAGTTAGTTCATGCCAATTAATATGGTCTATAAACACAACTACATCATGCATCCACTATTTTGTCCATTTCTACATTTTATTACATTTATTTTGCTATGTTTTATGAAGGCTTTTATATTGATATCAATTGAAAAGCAAATTCCTCTACAATACATGGAAACTTGCATTCACTTAATATAAAGAGTCCATTTCTAATTCATTTAATGAAATGTTGTCCTTTTAGGATACAATAGATGGAAAAAATGTCTGAAAAAATAATGTGCCTTGAACTGTAGAAGCTAGGAGAGGGTCCATTTGATTGTAGTTATATCAAGTGGGCCAATTTTCATAACATCAACAAGGAAGACTTGTGGGTTTCCTACATTAAGTAGGACAACGTTGATGAATACATCAAAGGATAATTGAGAAGGGCATTGTTACCTACAAATTTTCATGTTTCACATCATAAGTGAAATTCATATTTTACTAAAAAGGATATCAAGATCAACACAACCTATGAATATGTTATGTGTGTAACCTCACACTATAGATTTCAAAATGTTGTCTATTTATATGCTATTATATTTCATTCATGTACTTTTTTTTCATCTTGTATGACTATTTATTTATTCACCACAATTCTGTAGGTACTAGTGTTCATGTGGCCCTGATGACTTTTAGAAAATTGATGCCATGTCAAAAGACAGGTCTTTAATGCCTGAGTCAAGAAAGGGTAGCTGACCAGGTTGAAGGCATATAAGGTGTGATTTTTAATTTCATTTTATCACATGACACATGGTTTTAAGACCTTATTATGTGCTGCTCATATACAATCAAGTAGAACACATAGACAATGAGGACAACTATTTCCATGAACAACAATATGATTAGTTCAAGGGCAAGAAATGTTTTTTTTGCTCCTCACATCAGCCTCAAACTTAATGAATGGGTTCATAGGCTATTATTATTTGGAATTTATTTTTATTATATGCACCTTAAACATCAGGAGGTGGTGAATGATAAACTTATATTATTTAGTGGTGAAATAGAGTAAGATGATTTATAGAGCAAGGATGACATATACAACAAAGAGTGATTGATCAAAGAGGTAAAATACATGTATAATGTTGACAATGTAATGAGTGTTTGGGATTGGGCAATGGTGAATCTTGATAAGTAGTTTTTCTATCAGGGATACAATAGGGGAGAGCTTGATGGGGATTGGGAAATACCTTTCACCTTAGGCATCCAACTCCCACAATAGCTAGAATGGTTGTTGAGATTTGGGAAGCATAGCTTATTAGTGATGGCTAATTTTTTTGGGATGAATGCAATGAAGGTATTATGCTAATTTTTGTAAGATTAGGTGATAATATTAGTTGTTTTGATGTTTTTAATAATAGTAGTTGTTCTAATGTTTTTATTTTTTTCTTTTATAGTTTCAATTATACACAGTATTGGAATTTGACTCTAAACATGAAGGTGTGCCCATTGCATGGGTCAATATGTCTCGATCATGTATTGTTGACATAAGAAAATAGATGCAAATTATTCTTCAAAGATTGCATTTGGAAGACATTAAATGGGTAATTAGTCCCTTCATGGTCGATAATGCTAGTGCAGATATAAAATCTATTAGGTGCATCATCGTTATTCCTACATGTATCATGGACTTCATATTTGTATGTTCATAGACACCATTCCCACCTTATTCCATTTACTTATGAAAAACTATTATGTTATTTAGGGAGACATTTGATTGTGAGGTCTACTTATGTATTTGACATGTTTTTCATATATGGTTTAATATTTTGATAATAAAGGTGAATGATAATGCTGTTAGATGTGAAATGTTTCAAGAGTTGGGGTTCATAATGCATAGTTGTGTTGATGAGGACATGGATACGAGGGAGTCCATTATGTTTGTAGAAATATATCACTCCTCTCATCCCACCTTTATCAAATACTAGGAATAACATTGGGTATACAGGGTTGGAATGTGGATGTGATGTAAACAGACACATTCACATGTTTGGTAAGACACTCATGATTTTATAGAATCTTACCATTCCCTTTCAAAATGTCATTTCGTAAGGATAGTAAGGACTTATACACATTGTAAGGTGGATTGATTGTTTCACCAAGTAAGAAGATTAGTTTGCATACATTATTATTGGCTACAGCTATGCAAGGACACCGACTTCTAAAATAACTTCAAAGTAGAAAGACATGAAAATATTTCATGGGTATGGGATTTGAACATCCTAGATTCTCATGTTACCTTTGACAATAGAAACCCTCATATGACGTGGGTGAAAAGTATGAAAGATGAGATCTTGTATTATTGCATATTCAATATAACGC
>JARHVA010000137.1:5972500-5982500 GCA_037957365.1 Torreya grandis | reverse complement strand
TTATTTTACACACAATCCTTACTTTGCCTTCACAAGGCTTGTTGCCTTTTTTTTGAAATTTCTCTATTTGCACAATGACCAATTATAGGTCTGTAAGTGTTCTCCTCAAGTTTTAGATCATTCAAGGGATTTACCAACTCTGTTTGAGGGTGATAGGTCCATATACACTTTATGACATATTTCAAAATAGTTCCAAACTCCTTCGATATCTCACTTAACCTCTTTTAATACAATTTATATACTCATAAATTAAGTAAGCTCTTTCTAAAATGAGTATGCCATCCTCAAACTAGTTAACATCAAAAGTAATAAAAAGAATGGTCTCACATACGTTTAATAACATTAAAAAATGGACTCACCAGATTCAAATTAAATTTCATAAAATAATACATTATGAATATTTTCCCCTTGAGAAAATAATAAGCAGTTAGTCTTCATTTCTATACACAAAATATAGGGTTGCAGACCTGTTTTTAAAACTTGAAGTCACTATTCATATTGTTTTGGGTCTTGAGCCCTTATTTTTTAAGTATACATGAAAAAATAATCACAAAACCAAAATTTAACTATTTTTAAAATAAATGTACATACCTAACATACCTATCAATAGTCATTTAAAAGATATTTGACACCTTGGAACAAATTCCATGGTTTATTGTCCATATAAGTGACTTATGCATATGTGTCAATGTGTCTATGATTTAATTTTTATGATTTCCAAATAATTTGATCTTAGTTGATGTTATTTTATATTTATTTTTGATATTAGTTGATTTAATGAATAAAGAAGGAATTTAACCATGTAGGTTGATGTTATTGATTTGTATTCAGTTGTTGAGAATCATGTATATTGACCTTGAAGGCCCTTGAGGCCATTTTTTTGTTCATCTTTATGTAGAGTTATAGGTTGTTGAATTATTGATAGAAACTAATTTAGGGATGTATGTTAAAATAATAAAAATAAGATGTTGGAATGTTTGGCTATAAATCAAAGTTGGAATTTAGTGTGGAAAACATCATTATATAGGTTGATAGAGTACAAACGTTTAAAGAGTTGTGATAATATAAGTAACAAAGTGAGACTAAGAGTAAAATATACCATTTATAGTAACAAGATAATGATTGAGAGATGAATGTGTGGTTCGTGTAGAGGGGAATATTTTTTATTTTCCTATAAGAGAGGTAGTGAGCTTCCATTCATAGTTCAAAAAAGGATTGACTCTATTACACAGTCCATAATCCTTGTTTTGGTAGATGTTGCAATGGATATACATTATGAGAGAGGTAAGATCATTATAATAACATGTTTTTGATGTCAATAAATAGGAGATAATATATTAATGATAATTATTTAAAGAAAGATACAACAGAATGGAAGTTAACAATATATAGGCCTTATTTCTATACATGCATTATTTTTCCATGACTCCAAGGACTAATATTTGAGAGAATCCATATGATAAATGATTTCATGGCTTCTAAAATGTCTTTGTAAGTTTACTGTGGAGGTTTTAAGTGGTTTATAATCTCTCTTTGGTTGAAACATTATTGTCGGTTGTCTAATAGGGACATAGTCTTGTAGAAAACCCTTGTAATCTGTACAATCTAGGGGAAATTGAGTTAGAACATGTGAACAGAAGATCAGATTTTGGTTTTAAAAGTTTGGATGAGTTACATTAGGGTGAAATCATATTTATGCATTCAATTAATACATACTATCTTTTATGAACATTCATCAATAATCTAGCCTATACGTTATAGGATCAAAAAAGTTTGCAATTAATATAAAAATGTCATGGATTCAAAATTGCCTATAAAATATATGATTACGACTCATATTTACTTAATTTATATTTAAAAAATATATATAATCCACGTGATTAGAATAAGCTACAAAAATAGGATGGAAAGGCACTTGAAGGACTTTAAAATCCATGATGACATAGCATATTTTCATAAGAAGTCAATTTGTATTTTTTTGGTTAAAAAAATTCTAAACACAATCATCTATTTTTTCTTAAACAACATAAATACACAAGATGAAATAATCAATTGGTGGAAAATAAACATTTATTTTGTAGATTAGAATGTGAATAAGCATATGTTTCAATTGACTTCCATCCAAATTCATAAGCATCCATTTTGTAATACCAAACACATGAGTCATTACACATAATTAATTATCATTGTTTGTGTATGGAATACCAAATCTATTAGGATACATCCCATTATATTGTGCAAATAAGATATCAAACTCCACCTTCAAAATTTGTAGCTGTCAATCATATATAGCAACTATTCCTTCGTGTTTCATTTGCATGGCCCACACAATCTCTACCCTTGCATCACGGAGTGATTTTGTGTTGGCATGGTTATCTTGTAGATTGAAAAACTTTATTTCAACATCGATCTTCTCATCCCTTAGTGTGATAAGTGCATGGTGCAACTTACTAAACTCTCTAGTCTTGTTAGCCAATACAGTTTCCAACTTGATAACCTTTTCCCTTACACCATCAAGAAGCTTATTCAAAAACTAGTTTTCCCTCTCGAGTGATTGATTTTTTGCATCTACTAGTGACAGTTACAAACCAAGATGATCTTCTTAACCCATTGCATTCTGGGATCTCATCCTTGCAAGAATTTCTTCCATGTCCTCAAGAAATTTGGTAGTCACATTCTTGATGCGAATTACCCCATTAATGGAGAAGAGACAAAGGCTTTGATATGTGTAGAACACATAAAATTATCAATCAATCTCTAAAATATATTTATTCAAATGTAATGAGTTACATTTATAGGACTACAATCTCCTAAAAAATAGGAGATAAAACTAGTCGTAAAAGCTCCTAATAACTTATCATAAACCCATATTCTATGTTATTTAAATAAATTACTTACAATTATCTAATATATTATTTTATTTTCATACCTAAATGTTAGGACTAATTCTTAATATCCCCCCTTTAGTTCTAACATACACCTAAAATTGCCCTCCCAAATGTGGACATCGGGTTCACCCAAAAATGCGTCCAAATACATTAAAAAATGATAATGAAATTCCACATGGTCTACATTGTTATTCCAATATCATAAACAAATCTATTTTAATCTAAATATTAAAACAAACTACTAAAACTAATCGACATGGAAAAATTCTGATATAGCTAAAGCTATTTTTAGAAATTAAGCCTATAATAAAAATATTGTATATAATTGTAAATCTAAAACAGAGAAACAAATCCCTAAGAATAAGAGACTTCTATCTTTATCTTTATCTACATGCAGAGATTGATGATGACACTCGGATTGTGTTGGATCTGTGCAACCGCAGGCCAAAGGAGGTCGTTGATGCAGAGAGAATGGAGTGAGCCATGGAGAGGGCTATAGAAAATAAAAGGATCTGTAGGATAAAGTCATGGAGTTTAGATGGAGGTGTTGATGATAGAAGTTGCAGGTACTGTGAGTTGCATTTCCTAAATATATATATTACTGGGAAACACAGTCTACTTCTCCGTCACCAAGGTGAGATGATGCTTGAACTGAGTTGAACGCTTAGCAAAGACTTGGCAAAGCTGTGATGCAGGGCGCTTTGCGGTCAAACCCAAAAAAAATATGTAATCCAAATTCGTCGGAGATCGACGAGGCAAAGATAGAATTGTTGATGCTGTCGTGAAAGAAACTAGCAACTAGGAGTTGAGTTCAGAGAACCCGGTGCTAAACGCCAAGTGCAGAGTCATGTGTGGAGGCATCGATCTGGTGGAGTTGCACTCATGCATAGAACACCGTCGAGGAGAAACCATTTGAAGAAAATAACAACCACATTTAGTCAGGCCGATTTGAAAGGTGAGTAGGCAGGAGCAAGACCAAATATCTTCATAAATAAAATATGTAACAAGCTGCACTGAGATTTATCCTTATTATACTCATCAGCTTGGACATCACGTCTTTCTTGTATGGATGACAGATGAGGCTGGCTGATGCGACTCAGTCATGAAGATTTGAATCTACAGCTAGCTGACATCGATGCACAATGAATCATGATTAATGCAGTGCTAATGGAGACATAAACAAATAAACCTTGATCTAAGTAGTATAGCCACGCTACAATCCCTCATACAGGATTTACAAATAGAAAACCAAAAACATACATAGAAATATATGTATAAAAATAATTTTACATAGATTTATCATCAAATGAATGATATTAAAAATATCAGATGGTCCGCATTGATATTTCAAAATCAAGTCATGATGAAAGGCCTAACAAATGAGAGATCTTTTGCATGTGATCTACACTGCTCAGCTGTATGACGAACAAGGCCAATTTTTTTTAGAGAGGTCCAAGAACCTGTTCTGATACCATTGATGAGAATTACCCCATTAATGGATAAGAGCCAAAGGCTCTGATATGTGTAGAGCACATAAAATTGTCGATCAATCTCTAAAACATATTTAATCAAATATAATGTGTTACATTTATAGGACTACAATATCCTAAACAGTAGGAGATAAAACTAATCTTGTAAAATCTCCTAATAACTTATCATAAACCCCTATTCTATGTGATTAAAATAAATCACTTACCATTATCTAATATAGTATTTTATTTTCATACCTAAATGCTAGGACTAATTCCCAACAATTCTCTTCTAGATTTCGGACTTCATCTACAAAAAAATATGATACACATGAAAGTTAATGATAGCATTCAATAGCATTTAAAATATAAAAAAGGTAGACATAAAAGAGGTTCCGTGAGAATATTCAAAAGCTAAGAATATCAATTTTTTTATATTAACGAATAGTTTCCTGACATGCAACGAGTTTTCTAACTTAAATGAAAATAATGAAATCGTTATATTGGAGTATGAAATTTTTACCTGTGGCATAGTCATTTTGATGTATTGGAGTGTTTCCCCATTCCTTCTCATCACTCCTCCCTTGCCTTGAACCACGGGCCATAGTCATCGATAGTTGTTATGTAGATTGCGTGAATAGATAAACACATGATATGAGACAAATCAATGTTATAGAGACAAGACATGCATACAAATCTTATATTGCACTCCTCTCCACCATGGATACTTTTATATAGACATATATACATGCAAACATGTGAACATTATCACCAACATGTGAAATAATGGAAGAACAATAAACTAAACATGTTAGGTTGATAGATCACCAATCGAAAACATCACATAACATACACGTAAAAAATATATTATGAGTACATGGTCAAAAAATTGCATCATTGAAACATGCATGATTGTGAAATATATTGGCAAATGTAAATTAACCACCAAATCATTACTTGAATCATACATAAACAAAAAACAACGTATCCAGAACAAACCAAAAATGAAACAGTTATATTCAAATATCCTATCCAAATAATATGTTTGATCATATATCAAACATGTGATATATATTATGCCAAAATGTATGTATATAAATAATAGTGTCCAATGTAATATCCGCAAGGCAATATCAATGTTCATGCCATGGCCTTTAAGACTCCGTAAATGGATAAAAAAGTGAAAGTGGTCCACGACATGAATGCACACATATGCATGTCACCCTAGACACCTGCATTTGAAAATGTGTACTTTAGAAATCTTGCCAAAATGCAAGAGTAAGACACTAACATGAAGAATAAACTTGTCAGTTTTGGTAAATAAGAACTAACTATCATACCTCTTAAACATGGTCCATCCATGCCTATGACTGTGCCAACTTGTCTCCACCAAAAGCCTATATGAAATAACAATATACATCACTATCAAAATATGTAATGGTAGGGTTGAAAGAAAGGTATGGGGAATAATTAAGAGTGCATATAATACGTAGTCATCGTAAGAAGTATAATATCAATTTGTGCGGTAACTTTTCATGTGCATTTTCATTTGTTACACCCTGCCCAACTCTCACCATCCACCCCCCAATGAACATATATACTATTTCACAAATGCATTTCTCTTAAAGGAATGTGTTCCTCATCACTAAAATGGGCTTGAGGGTCATCCCTCTATAATCGGAATGGTGATTGTTGCATAAATATCAATGTTAAAGTTGAGTAATTTGAATTAAACTTAATATTAACTTTGTGAAAACCAATGAACATAATGCATTTA
The DNA here is from genome assembly GCA_037957365.1 of Torreya grandis. Classification (NCBI taxonomy): domain Eukaryota; kingdom Viridiplantae; phylum Streptophyta; class Pinopsida; order Cupressales; family Taxaceae; genus Torreya; species Torreya grandis. Next base: position 5,976,366 of record JARHVA010000137.1, on the reverse strand, counting down.
ACCTGAGGTCCATTGTGACATTCACCTTTTTCTCACTCCACCCATTCTCTTTATCTCTCCATTTGTCAATGATATTCTCGAAGCTAAATACAGGATTCCATTCTCTATGTCAAGTTTTCACTCGAATAATATGTAGCCATCTCATCTTTGATAGAATTTAAGGCTATCTCACTAAGATAACATAACTTAGATACATCCTCCCTAGCAATCCATGATCTTTATAGCTTATCTCTCTTGCTAATCTCTAATTTTTTAAGAGTCAGTCTATTGGCCTCCTTTCTATTTGCCTTTTGTTGATTTTTCTTCCCTTAGGCATACATTTCACACTTTTGTCATGCCCAAGGGGCCTACTTGGAATGGGTTGCTGATGATGAATCTTATGATGGTGAGTGTTAAGTCTATCTATTGAATAAAATGGATGGTCACCATAAACTTTAAATGTGTTGCATGGCCTCAACAAGAAAAGGTGCACATTCCACCTTACAATACCCTAATCCTTGATTCTATACTCACCTGCATATTGTCATTCAACAAAGAAGAGATGTGAGGTTAAAATCATAAATCAATAAATAAAATATAATGACATAAAACAAAAAATAATTTTAAAAGAATAAACTAATAAATGTAAGATAACATCATCAAAGATAATCAAATGTTGTTACAACATTAGGTTCCTCCTCCATTTTAGATTGTGAATCATCATCATCATCATCATCATCATCATCATCATCATCATCATCATCATCATCATCATCATCATCATTGTCATTGAGGTCATATGACTCCACCTCCTACTACCACAGAGGTGGACATATGTATGTGAGTCCAAATCCAAACATGTATGTATCAACAAAGATGGGACTATGAGCATGTAAAATGAAAGAAAGACTAGAAACAATATGCACATTTGTAACAATGGAGTCATTATGTAGGTGACTATTAACCACGTCTATAAGGCTCTATTCTAAACCTTCAAACTAAAACATAAAATAAAAACAACATAAAAAATGCATGGTGTGTCAAGAGAATTCTAATTTTGATTATTGTAAGAGGGAAGAAAGAAACAATATTTAAGATGAGGAGAAATCAAATAGTAAGGGAAACCAAAGGTTCTCATACATCTCTTGATAAATAGTCATTAGATGCTTTGAGGACACCTTCTTCACCTTTGGTCTACTCCACCCCTTCCTCTTGTAGTATTAAAAACCATTGTTTTTTGTCCAAAAAGAGGACTTATAGGCCTATAACTTTTAAGTATCTTTTCCTGATTGTATAGACTTGTTAAGATAACTCTCTTGAGTCTTAGACACCTTTAGATCATGTCAACTATTATCCTTTTACTACCACCCTCTCAATAATCCTACATAATTTTGAATAAACATTATATCAATTCAAACTTGTCCATTCACATACGTGGACTATGTATACAGTTAGTCCATATATTAAGCATATACATGAAACATAGAGTCTTTGGTTTAATCATGGATTCTAATGAATGTGGTGAGATCAGTCAAGGTCAAATGAATATTTTATCAGTGTATGTCACACTTATCCATGGATTTAAAACTTCAAAATGAAACCTTAGACTTCATGAATACTCACAGGTCTATAGACCTGTGGGTGAATGAATTTGTCTCAGCACTTTTTGGAGAGTGTATTGAGTCTAATTATTACTATCTTTAGCTTCCAACTTGTTCAATAGTGTTATTTACATATTATTTCATTGTTTCTAATTGTTATTCATTTCTACTTGGGTTAAAATTGGTGTTCAAACCTACAGAAGGTTGCTCATTATAGACCATATTTTCTAAAGAGCAAGATAGTTGGAGACTATATACAAAGATCATATTTTACAGGGAAGATCAGATCAATCCTATGTGGACTATGTATACAGTTAGTCCATATACTCGCATATACATGAAACATAGAGTCTTTGGTTTAATCATGGATTCTAATGAATGTGGTGAGATCAGTTAATGTCAAATGAATATTTATCAATGTATGTCACACTTACCCATGGATTTAAAACTTCAAAATGAAACCTTAGACTTCATGAATACTCACAGGTCTATAGACCTGTGGGTGAATGAATTTGTCTTAGCGCTTTTTGGAGAGTGTATCGAGTCTAATTATTACTATCTTGAGCTTCCAACTTGTTCAATAGTGTTATTTACATATTATTTCATTGTTTCTAATTGTTATTCATTTCTACTTGGGTTAAAATTTGTATTCAAACCTATAGAAGGTTGCTCATGATAGACCATATTTTCTAAAGAGCAAGATAGTTGGAGACTATATACAAAGATCATATTTTACAGGGAAGATCAGATCAATCCTATGAAATTTGGGGATCCTCCATGAAATATTAGGCACTTGAAACTTATTTTAATGTAGAAACACTTTTAAAAAACCAAAAGACACTTGCATCAAGGTGATATGCTCACACATTTGAGACAACTTTATCCTTATTGAAGTTACAAACCAAGGTTGAATATCTTGATGAAACTACCATTGAAGGTGCCATTTTTGACTCTGAAAAGACTCCAAAAAACCATTCTCCTCCATTATTTTCTATGATGAAGAATCAAGAGAAAGACCAGACCGTACTTGAATAGACAAGACATAGTGACCAACTATATCACTTAATGATTTATCATAAAGGAGAGGCCATGAATATTCAAACCAATAACACTAAATTGAATATCATTAGGTTCTCCAACAATGTCTAAAGTTTAATCCTCTAAATTTATCTCTCTTGGTCGTACCACACATTTAATTTATGCCTTTCTGAGTTTGTGAAGGCAATGACAGAAGAGAGAGAGTGTGTTTAACGCATCTATTGGATCTAAAACTTGATCGAAATCCTAAAAATAACCTATATAAGACTAATAGAATCTCTAAAACCATTTCACCTACAATTTGATCTTTCAAGGCCATACAAGTGCCCAAAAGAGGTTGTAAAAGAGTATTTTGCTTAATTTAAGCATTGAGCAATAAATGTTTTAGCTTATAAGCATTATCTGACCCATTCCTAACATTATGTACATTATGAGGTTTATTTAAACATTTTTCCTTTTGGATGGTATGTACAACTCCTCAGAATTAAGCCAAAAGATAACCAAAATGACTTTTTGTCATATATCAACATAATAATGGATGATAATATTACCTTAAAGATACATAAAGAACCTTTTTTAATAAATTTAAACCATGACATGACCCTAACCACACTTGTCAACACCAAGACTCATATATAAACCCTAAGACTAGAGAAGCACATATGAGACCAAACCTCAAACAATGTTAGTCAAGGATAAAAGTGATGAAATGAAGACCATTTAAGACCATTTAATACCATAATAAACAATATACAAGTTTTTATAATCATATGAAAATATTTAACATATAAGAGTTGACCATTTTTGACTTGGGGTCAAAAATTTGTCAACATACCATACATGACCATCTATGGGTTTGAAATTGTAGTTTAATATTATTTTTGGTAATTTTCTAATTTTAGAAATTATATATTTTTGTAACCAAATTCGATCTTCACATGATTTTAATCCATAGGTTAATTTTAGAGTTTTGTTTATTTTTGGTGCATTTTAGAACTACACACACTTGCATGCAAAACTTACTAAAAATAACAGGGCAAGTTTTATTTATTTGTAGAGTTTTGAATTTTGTAGGTCAACTCTAATTCTGAGTTGAGGCTTATTTATGCATGGTTTGTAACTATTTAAATCATTAAATACAAAACAAGACAAGTTATTATTTTAGAGCCTTTGTCTATTATTATTTTATTGTTTTGAAAGTATTCAGGTTCCTTAAAATACAACATCTAAATGTTGTACTGAATAGCA
>JARHVA010000137.1:5937500-5967500 GCA_037957365.1 Torreya grandis | reverse complement strand
GAATATACACAAATTGTAGCTGTTGTTCATTTTGGTCGTATATGTTGAATAACACAACTAGCTAAATAGCAAACCCAGAGTGCTATCTAGGGAGGAGAAATGCTGCCGCAGTATCAATAGAATCTTGAAAGTGTAGGTCTCTAAGGAGAGATTGAATGTTATAGCATTTACTATTTTTTTTGGTGTGGTTTTTTTTAGCTTGAGACATAGCAATAAACAACAAAGTTTCTCAGCTCTAGATTCTTATTTTCAATGGTAAGAATTATGATTTTTGGTCAATTAAAATGAGAATATTGTCTTTCTCACAAGATGTTTGGGGTTTGTTATAAAATGGCTTTGTAGAACCAAAAGATGAGGCTGTCCATCAGGGATTAACTCCAGCACAAAAGGGAGAGCTTAAAGAAAACAACAAAAATGATGCAAAAGCTTTATTTCTAATCTAGCAGGAAATGGATGAATCTATTTTTTCTAGAGTTGCAGTAGCAACGAGATCTAAGTCGGCATGGAAAATCTTAGAGACTACCTATAAAGTTAATACAAAGGTGAAAGTAGCTAAATTGCAATCTCTTAGGAGAAATTTTGAAAATTTGCAAATGAATGATTGAGAGTCTATAGACTAGGTTATGGGTCAAGTATTGAATATTGTGAATCAAATTAGATCTAATAGAGAAATAATAATAGATTAGAAGATCATAAATTTTTTTTTAAGAGTTTACCCAACAAATTTGATGCAATAGTTGTAGCTATTGAGGAAACCAAGGATTTGGAACAATTATTAGCAGATGAATTAATGGGATCTTTCTTAAGACATGAATCCAAAATGAATAGGAATAACAATACTTCTCTTGAGAATGCTTTCAAGTCTCAGGTATCATTTAGTAGAGGATGAGGAAGAGGAAGGTCAAACCTCAGAGGAAGAGGCAGAGGTAGAAATGGAAGGAACAATCCAGATCCAAGTGAAAACAATAATCAAAACTATAACAATAGAGGATGTGGCAACAATCACTTCATGCAATATTTATAGAGGTTTGATAAATCTAACATTCAATGTTATTACTATAAAAAATGTGGACATTATGCAAGTGAATGCAAAAAGAAACAAGGAGATGTGGACAAGTGGAATGCTAATTACACAAATGAATCTAATTCTAATTTTGGAAGCTTATTCCTCACTTGTCATGGTACTCAAGAAAATGCTAGAGATATTTGGTTTTTAGATAGTGGATGCAGTAACCATATGATAGGAAATAAAGAATTGTTTGCTAGTCTTGATGATTCCGTAAAATCTGAAGTGAAATTAGGAAATGATAATAAAGGGGATGTAATGGGTAAAGAAGTAATAAATGTTTTGGCAAACAATGTGAAAGAAAATTTATTCTTGGTGTTTATTTTGTACTTGGACTAAAGCACAATCTTATGAGTGTTGGACAATTAGTATAGAAAGGTTACAAAATATCTTTTATGGATAATGTTTTTAGAATACTAGATAAATTTATAAATGACAGGTTGATAGAAAAAGTGGAGATTACCAAGAATCGGATGTTTTCTCTTCAAATTCAGTGCATCCAAGGAGAAGAGGAAGCCCACTTCAAAACCATGCACCTAGACCAATCATGGCTATGGCATTTTAGGTATGGACATTTACATTTTGGAAGTTTGAATTTGTTACAAAAGAAAAATATAGTGAAAGGATTACCACCAATAGAGTAGCCAGGAAGTTCATGTAAGAGTTGCATCCTGGCAAAATAGCATAGAGAGAGCTTTCCAGTAGGAGCCTCATATAGAGCAAGGGTAATATTGGAGATAGTCCATAGTGATTTATGTGGACCAATGCAAATTCCATCATTTCGAGGTAGTTCTTATTTTCTAACCTTCATTGATGATTATAACAGAAAGACTTGGATATATTTTCTCAAAGAAAAGTCTAAAGCTTTTGAAAAATTTAAAGAATTCAAGGCTATGGTTGAAAAATAGAGTGGCCTTTATATCAGGTACTTAGATTAGATAGAAGAGGTGAGTATATGTCTAATGAATTTCAAGAATTTTGTAGATATCATTGCATTAAAAGGAAACTGACTACAAGGTACACACCACAGCAAAATGGTGTAGCAGAAAGGAAGAATAAAACAATCATGGAAATGGCTAGAAGCATGTTGAAGGCCAAACATTTGTCAAATAAATATTGGGTAGAAGTAGTAGCATGTGTAGTATATATTTTGAATAGAATCCCAAAAAAGAGTGTCAAGGATTGAATTCCACAAGAAGCTTGCAGTGGTAAGAAGCATAGTGTACATCATTTCATAATTTTTGCTTGTATTGTATATTCTCTTATACCATCTAAATTGAGAAAAAAACATGATGATAGAGGTGAGAAATGCATTTTTATTGGCTATAGTGTAGAATAAAAGGCTTATAAGTTGTATAACCCCATTTCAAAGAAAGTGATTATTAGCAAAGATGTGGAATTTAAAGAAGAAGATGCATGGGATGGAAGCATTGATAAAACCATCACAATTGGAGCACTAATTCCCCAAAATGAAGAAGAATCTGAAGAACAAAATTTTCAAGGTGATCAGTTCTCTCCACAAGAAATAACAAGCACTCCAATAAGATCACCTAGGAGCTTAGCACAAGGTGAATCATCTGGTCATGCATGTCATCCTACTCCCAATTTACATGTAAGTGATGAATCAGATCCAACTCTTGCCACTTTAAGATCAAAATTTAAAGGTAAGAAAATGAGAAATTTGAATAAGATTTATGATCAAGAAGAAGAGAAGTTAGATTTGTGTTCAAATTTTGCCTTTTTCTGTCATGATCCTGTGTATTATGAAAAAGTAGTTAATGAGGAACATTATATAAAAGCAATAGATGAAGAGATAAATGCCATTGAGAGAAATCAAACATGGGATCTAATTAATCTACTTGGAGGTAAGGATTGCATAGGAGTCAAATGGGTTTATAAGACCAAATTTGATGCAGAAGGAAAAGTTGCAAAGCACAAGGCAAGGTTAGTAGCAAAAGGTTTTGCACAAGAACATGGAATTGATTATAATGAAACATTTGCTCCAGTTGCTAGAATTGATACTATTAGAATGATGTTAGCAATAGCTGCACAAAATAATTATAAAGTATATCAAATGGATGTCAAATCAACTTTCTTGAATGGTTTTTTAAATGAATAAGTGTATGTGAAACAACCACCAGGTTATGAAGTGCATGGACATGAAGAAAAATTATACAAATTGAAGAAGGCCCTCTATGGTCTCAAGCAAGCACCAAGAGCATGGTATAACAGGATTGATTCATACATGACAAACAATGGATTCAATAGAAGCAATAGTGAGCTTACATTGTACACAAAAATCAACAAAGAAGGTCAGATTTGATTGTGTGTTTGTATGTTGATGATTTGATTTTCACTCGAAATTTGTCTATAGACACATTTAAATCAGCAATGAATAAAAATTTTGAGATGACAAATTTGGGATTAATGATGTATTTTTTGGGCATTGAAGTTGTAGAATCAGAGAAGGAAATTTTGATTTGTCAAACTAAATATGCAAAGGATGTGTTAAGGAGGTTTAAGATGTTGAATTGTAAATCAGCACCTACACTAGTACAGGGACCAAAATTAGCAAAGAAGACAAAGAGTCTAATGTTGATTTTACAACATTCAAAAGACTAATTGGTAGTTTGATGTATCTTATAGCTACAAGACCAGATATCATGTATGGGGTCAGCTTAATCTCTAGATTCATGGAGTCACCAAAAGACTCACATTGGCAAGTTGGAAAGAGGATATTGAGATATGTGGTAGAAACAATAAATATGATATTTTATATTCCACAGCTAATGATTTTGGTTTAATTGGTTATACTGATAGTGATTTTGTAGGTAGCATTGATGACAGGAAGAGTACTTCAAGACATGCCTTTCTTTTTGGAACGTGTGTGGTTACATGGGCATCCAAAAAGCAACCTATAGTAACACTTTCGTCAGCTGAAGCAAAGTATGTAGCAGCCACATCAACAACATGTCAAGCACTTGGATGAGGAGAGTATTGACAGATTTATTACAAACACAGGGGTCAACACCAATCTTTTGTGATAACAAATTAGCAATTGCATTATCAAAAAATCATGTTTTTCACAAGAGGAGCAAGCACATTGATATGAGATTTCATTTTATTAGAGAGTTAGTGAACAATGGAGAAATCCATCTGGAGTTCTGCAGATCTAAAGACCAATTGACGGATATATTCACAAAGGCATTAGCAAAAGAGAGTTTTGATTATCTAAGACAAAATTTAGGAATTGTAAATGTTGAAGTAATTAGTGGTAGAAATTAAGGGGGAGTGTTAGAAATAGTAGTTAATTTCTCCACTTCCTATTTAGCCTCCATCATGCACGCAGTTTGCATGATCAACTGGTTTAGTCACAACTCAGTTTGCATGAGCAACCTTCAATTAAACTTTAGTGTATTTCAGTTTTGTTTGTTCCTTAATTCTATTAATATAAGACCTGAATGCAAATTTTAGGATAAAGAAGTAATAAGATTAAAAAAAAAAAAATTATTATTGCTGTAGCAATCTGATTCTGCGCATATTTTATTATTATTATTTTCTTTCTGCTTTCCCTTCATCCAACACCATCCATACTACTTCAGACTTGCTGGATAGGAAGGAATTCAGGGAACCATCAGGCATGTACGCATAAACGAGTAATCTTTGAGGTCCCTCGGTGCAAAATCGCATTACTAAATTCACATGCTTTATGTTTCCAATGATGCTTATTTCTGCACGGAATTGGTTCTCTCCTTCTATAGAGCTGTCCAATTTTTTGACGGCCACAAGTGTACTGTTTGAGAGAGATCCTTTTAATAGTAAGCCGAATGTTCCGCTCCCCATCTTGTGGTTGAAATTGTTGGTGGCAGTTTCCAGCTCTTTGTATGTGAATGTTCTGAGCGACGCTGGCATGTCATCTTCTTTTTATTTTTGAAGCAATCTTCTCCGCCTACGTTGAATGAACAATGCAAACAAGAAAGCCAAAACAACACCACCCATACTAAGCGAAGTCGTAAGTTCAAGGACTCTACCTCTTGTCCTTCCGTTGGATCGCGACTGTGACAAATCAAAAGTGGCCAATCGAACGAAAAAGGGCTGGCGGTCAAAAGAATCACGCATGTTTAACAAATCGCCAAACCACAATCTACAAATTGGAAAATCAGAATTAGTGACAGCAAAAGCAGTGCAGGAGCAATTGGTGAGACAAGTAGTTCTGTATCCTTGTAGAGTTGACTCTGGGCTATATTCCACAGCTTTTTCAGCGGAGAAATAACTTGCTGACTTGCAGGAAACCATCTGTGGTGCCCTTTACAACAGAGCAGTTTAATGGGCTACGCCGAACACAACCACTCGTCTGAAATCGACGCACGATCATCTGGGGGCGGAAGCCTTGCCAACAAATACAGGATTGAATGTTTTTGTGGGTGTTGCACACTCCATAAGCCCCGCAGACACCATAGACGGTGCACTCATAAAAAAGTATGATCCATCCGCTATTACTGATAAAATAGTACATTAACATATCACCATTCTTACTCAATTTTTCCCGGGCCAACACAAGATAAGTGTTTTGTACCACCCAATATACCGAATACATTTTTGAGGGAGAAACCTGGACAAATTCCATCACAATTCTAGTTGTCAAATGATTGGGGCATATTGGTGAAATAGTTACCAGCGCACTTTCCAGTAGTCTAGGTGCTGGATCCTTTGAACTTTTCCAAGAAATTAGTTTCATGTCTTGCAACAATTTCATCCCAGGCAACTTTGTATCTCCCGAATGTCTGAAACTCTCCCAAACAATCGCAGAAGTGTTTCGAGCGCCTAAGAAAACGAAATTACCGGAATACAATAACAAGTCCCTGGAGGCTTTAGATTGCTCGCTCTTATTACTAGATCAAACCGCTTGCCCTTCTAGACCAGATACCGTGAGATAACCATCTGTTGACAGCTTCAAAATGCCAGGCATGTTATTGATTGGAGTCTCTCTGTTAGCCACCCAAACGATGGTCTTGTCAGAGGTTTGAGCATACCAAATGCCAAGATACCAGTTATTGGTTCCATTTGGACTGAAAAATCACAATTCAAAGGTTCCATTCTGTGAAATTATAGTGTGATTTCCGGTGACTGAGGCTCCGACAGGAAGCACATCTCCACCAGCAACTCCTAACGATTCACAATTCTGTAGTAAAATCAGCATGGTAAGAGCTAAGAGAAAAAATTGTAAATAGTTGAATGTCCATAATGTTACTTCTCCAATACACGGAAATAGGTGTGAGAAATATATATTAGGACATTTGATTTGGTATTACTGGATGGTAATTACATTCTAACCTAGACTTTATGTGAAATAACTAATCACAAATTTTAAATAATTTTCTTATTAACTAGCAACGTAGGGGAACATACATTTTTATTTGTCTATATTTGATAGTCAATCATAATTTTAGTTATTTAATATTTCAAGAAAAATACAGACAATAAAACTTATTTTGATTTAATGGGTGGGTACAAAATTCAATAACAAGTGTCACAGATAGACAAAGGTCACTTTTTGGACAACTTTCAAATCACCAACACTTTTAAGAGTTATTAGGTTATTCTGCAAAGTCCACCACATCTTTTAAAATTTTAAATAGCTAAAATTTAAACGAACAACCCTATCAATCTTATACCCATCAATCGAGAAAAAAACTAACTTAGGTCACAACCTCAAGCCAAATTTCCAGCTAAACATAACCTAAAATTCAAATAGAGCCCAAGGGAATTGATCAAGGGACAACATTGAAAAAAAATCAATATAAAATAAACATTTCCGTTTTAAAATAAATTAATAACAAACATCCCATATTCTAGTGTAAATCTGAAAAAATGGAAAAACATATAGATGTTTGAGGTTATTTTCATAAGTTTTCATTTTTATTTGAAAATTGTACTTTAATTAATAAGAAATAAATTGCATTGTTCATAAAAGTGGAAGATGTCACAGCCCAAAAATCAAAATAAATCGAGGCACGCAAGTCTTGACAGAACAGTTACATCAAAACATCAAAAATAAATTTGAATGATAAATGTCAAAATAAGTGCGGTTCATTCAAAAAATTGGTAAAATAATAACTATAAAACACAATGACCGAGGCCATTAGGAAACAAAAGTAAAAATGGCATGTGGAGGAGGTCGAGGAATGGGAGTATTCGGCTTCTCTCACAGGCCACTAGTGCCTAGAGGATATGTAGTGTCAGGAATGGGATCCGACCTATTTGTTTATATATATTATTTAGAATCCCCCACCCATTGATAGGTGGAGATTAAAATATCTATGTAAGGAAACATATCCTTGGGAGAAGCTCCCAATTGCTACCACCGCTACACCCAAGTTAGTCAAACATGAAACCCCATGAGGAAAATATGGTTGGTGAGAATAGGGAGAGGAGATCCACCTAACCATGGATCGGTGACATCAAAGGTCCTCGACGTATCCCTAAAAAAGAGATTTGTGGAATGGAGGATCTGCAGAAGCATAAATACCTATTAACAAAGATCCCCCCAAGTGGTCTGAAAAAGGTCTAGGGATGCTCCACTTCCAGGTAGACTTTATCCACCTAGGCTTGAATATGAAGAAAAATAACTAATATGATAATAATGTTTTTAGTCATCAATAAATAACTTTCCATAAATTCATTGTTAAAAATAGAAAACTTTCTATATTTTTAAATACAAAACTCAATACTAATGCAAAAAATATGTGAGAAAATGTTGTATCTTGCATGAAACTTGGCCTAGTCCTTGAGCAAAACCATTTTCTAGGTAATGAATTTTTGAAGAATAGTTGAAGAAAATACGAATCCATTTTGAAGTTGACTAAGCATGGATTCAAAACTAGAATAAATGCTTCAAGGTCTCATCTTGATGACAAGTAGGGTATATGGGATTTGAAACCCCCATTTTCTTAAGTTGGTCTTCAATGGGGAGGCCTTGGTAAGGAAGGCACTAAATAAAGTGAATTTTTTTTATATCAATAAGAGCTTTCAAAACATTGGCAAACCTTCTAGAATAGATGGCATATAAGAACATTTATTTCCACTGGTGGTTAAGGGTTTCACTTTGCATATGCTAGGGAAAAAATATGATACCCTATCTAGGTTTTGTATCAGTAAAAAGGTGAAGATGTAGGCAATGCTAGTATTTACAACATGTGGTTCTAGATGAGACACCAATTTTGTGGAGATAAACATCAAGTATGAAATTATGAATTTATTGAATTGAATACATATCTTCAAGTTTGAGCTGGTGTTTCATTCTCTACATATCCCATGAAATCCACCCTCAAGAAAAATATATATATAAATTGTCCATAGTGGTATTGATTCCATTTTTAAAAAATTTAAGACTCTGAATCTAATGAACCATATATAATGGGATGTTATGAAAATGAAGGGCATGAGACCACTCGATAGAGTGAGAATTAATAGAGAAGAATTCCAAATTCATCCCGAACCTAAATTAGGTTATATTTTAGAATCTCCTAGTATATCCATATGATTTTAACCATAAAGGCACCACCAATCTACATTGGTATAGGATAAATAATAATATAATTCAAATCAAAACCCTTCCATGAATTTTGATGAAAAAGGGTTGCTTGGGTAATGAAATGCTTTAACAAAAACTTACATGCTTCATTTCCTTCTAAGATTTAATGATATATTTCAAACTTAGAGGATATCGTTGAATTATTATGTCATTGATCCTAAGGCCTCCAACATTTATAAGCATATAACATATATCCCAAGAGACCATATGAAAACTTCTTTGGATTTCTCAATTATCCTAAAGGAAATCACTCAAAAACATTTACATATTAACATATGTAGCTTTAGATGGATCCCAATAAGTAGATTGGTAAACTTGAGTAGAAAACAACACTTTATAATAATCTTTAATCTTTCCTACTAGAGAAAGAGGGTTGGTGATCCATAAAGTGGTAATTTTTTCAATCCAACGAACAACATATGAGTAAAGTTTTGATGGGGAGATGAAAATTTAGAAGGATCCCAATAAGAATATTAGTAAACATGAGTAGCAGGAGAAAACTTGAAACTTCTCTACTCAATAGAGAGACTTGCTGATTTATAAGGTGATATTTTGTACAACCCTCTAAACAACATATCACTAAATATTAGAGGTGGAGGCCCTAAATGAAAATGGAATGCCCATAAACATAATTTCCACACCTAGCAGGATCCATTGTTGTTGATATCCTTCCAACTAATGAGATTTTCACAAAATGGACTTCCTATATCATTGGGTCTTTCTCCACACGATAGTGGAACCTGAAGTAAGAAAAAAATTTCAAGGAACTCCATAACATTATTAAGTGAATATTATTCATCCAAAAGGGTAATAAAATCATTATCCATAAAATTCCCTTTAATTAGTTATTGGTCATAGAGGGGGATATAGATACCTTTAAAAAGTCTACTTGATGAGTAGTTGGAAAAAGGGTAGTTAAATCCCTTTGCAACCAACACATATACTGAGGGAGCCAAGGGAAAACCTTGTCTTATAAACATGAAAATACCAAACTTGTGATATTTCACTCAATTAATGATAATAAAATCTTAAACACATGAAAACAACATGTTAATGGTATGGATAAAGTGATGGTTGAAACCTAGAGCTTGAAGCATAACAATGATAAATTGTTACTCAAACCTATTTTGAGATTTATCACATTCAATTTTCATAAACATTTTTTTCTTAACCAAAGATTCTATCCCATTCCATACCTTCTCATATTGTAATAATTTTATCCAAAAATACTCATGTTAGACAAGCCATGTTTTTTCACTTATACAAATGATGGTAAAAATATGCTTCAACCTGAAGGCAATGATTTTATAGTAAAACTTAAGAAGGGTTATTGGAATAAAATTCATTATAATCTTAGGACTTGTAGACTTTAAAATAATTTTTTTGGATATTAAGACCGATAGTATCCCATAATACCTACTATAACTTGTAAGGGAAGCCATAAATGTCGGGTGATTTAACATAAGCCATTTGCATGGTTGTTTCATTACGGTCATTTAGAAAAAAGATGTATATTATAGTCAACTCTTTATGATTTGAACAAATTACATGGGATAACTTGAATGCATTGTAAGGGATATGATTGACATACTAGGTAATAAGGTTGAGTGGAGAAAACCCCATGATAGTGATGCACAAAACCCAGCAGGAGGTCCATGAGCTTGTTAATCCTAGCATTAACATCTTGAATGGATTTAATTTTGTCTGCAGCTCATTTAAAGTAAATAATGGTAAAAAATTATTTGATAAATCTATCAATCATTCTCAACAAATACATTCTAACTCTTAGATATGTTCCCTAGTCCTTGTAAACTTCCATAGTTTTGATATTTTGTCTTCATTGAGAAAGATGAGCTTGTAAGTTGAAATTGATCATAGAATGATTAAGTTCCTATGGAATCCTATGTAATTCATGGTATAAGGCTTTGTGATAATTTTTCCTAAGTGTCTCTTCTTTCTTACTATATATACATAAAAAGTGGTAGCCCACCTAGTGACATCATCTCACCAATCAATCCATCTCATGGTACCTAAGGGTCTAGGCACTAGGTTCTAGATCTACATGATATGACCTAGAGTTCTCTCATACTTAAAATTAGTGGTATTAAGGTAAAACTAATACTTAAATATTCTACTTTGAGGTGAGAAACATTAAATGCAAAATTGAATAGGCTATGTGTCTAAAATAATTCCATTGTAAAAAAAATAAATTGGGTAAGTTTTGAAGCTAAAGACAGAGAACAAATCTCGATCTAGGAGTAAATCTTGTTCCAAACTTTTAACCACACTATCATGGCATTGTTTCAAGTTAGAATAATTAAACAAAGAATAAGCAAAATATGTTATTATATGATGGTTTGGATCTAGGAGACTGAGTTTGTTATGAATGTAAGACAATGCTCCTTACCCATGCACACAAAATCATGGGGAGATGAACTTCCTTCTTTCTATTAGATTACACCATGTTGAAATCCCCATAGAGTACCTAGTAAGCATTGAGGATTAAATTTAATGACCATATCCAAAATAAGGCTATTTTGACAATGTTATTATAAACATACAAGTTGGTGAATGATTAAGCTAGAATTAAAAATAAAAAAGGGTTCACACTACCTAATGAGTGGGGCTAGATTCCTAATGAATGATATTTAGTGATAGCTATGGCACAATCATTATCATCAATCCTCTAAAGATACACTAATGATGAGACACTTGGTAGAGGGAACATATCCAAATCATTTGAGCACCATATCTAAGAATTTTAAAAAAAAATTAACTTATTACAAACACAACATTTTCATATCTTGAAAATTCTAACAACTATTCTTGACAATTTATCTATAAGTTAGTTCAAGAAGACTGCAAACATTTAAGGAGTAAAATATCATGGAGAAACATCAAGGTGAATGATGTTCCCCTCTTGGTGTTACTTGAGGGGTAAAAAATTAGTATCGAAAAACATTTTTCATTTTTTGTGCACAAAATTACTTATTTTTAAAGGTCAGTGGTATTCTTGAATATATTCACCATCTTATGAAGGAGAGTAACTTTTAGACCTTCTATGAATAATTTTATGATCAAAGGAAACCACATCATGATATGTGTTCATAACAGTCACCTCAGAGTGATGTTGTGTTGTCCTAGTGGAGAAAACACCATTTATAATGGCAGAATAATGGTCACTACTTGTATCATGAAAGAGAGTGGAGGTGGTACCTTTGTGATTGTCGACATGACCTGAGTATCCTCTAGGACACATGAGCTCAAATGATTTTCCAATGCATAATTAAAATTAATTAAGATATTAATTTTTTGGTAGGTTTTGGAGCAGCATGAGAGGATGCTACATTCTCTTCATCATTATCACATTCCATGTACTGATAATCAAGAGATTATTTATGACTAGGATTAGCTTTTATTTGGGTATATTTATGATCCTAAGATTAATTTGTGTGCGCATAAGTTTATTTTAATATGAATTTTTAATTCATATATTAAAGGAATATGCGACGTGTTTCATCTATTTTATCCCTTTTGAAAGGAATCTTGGAGTTTTATGTCAAATATAGCTCATATATTTCTTTGGTACACATTTTTATCTCACCTCATAGGGTCTAGGGACACTAGACATATATTTAAAAAGCTGATGAAAGTAATGATAGAGTTTATTTGTAAATTATTTTAGCTTCTTCACTTTATTTATAGAGCTCTCTCCTTTCCAATATGTACATTTCAAGATTATTATTCTATTAAACTATTTTATTTCTTCTCTTCTCTTTATAAATATTGTAATACACAAAATATTATTTGTAAACATTCAATATTAATACATGTAGGGTTTTTTCCATTAATTCAGTTTTCCCACTTAAAATTTTGTGTCTTGCTTTTATATGGTTTAACTTAATTTGAGATATTATTGTACCTTTTTATGTATTCATTTATTTATTTTTAATTTTTATTTTAAAATATCATGTTATTTATTCCTTCATGGTACTAGAGTAAGTCATTATTGACATAAAAAATAAGTGTCTACAGATGATTGGATGAAAAAGTGAGAGAAATATTATTTTTGACATTATTTTTTGCATGGGGTAATACCCTTGAAAAATACTTTTTTTATTAACCTTTTACTATTTTTTTGTTTGTCGATTTTTCTTTGTGTGGAATATGGAATCTCTTAGAGAGCCATTAAAATCCTCATTCTAAGATATGGTTTTGAAATAATGTTTTTAATTGATTTTTACATAAACAAAATAAAAATAAAAATACTTCAATTAATAGTTCTATTCTTTGCTTAGAAACTTTTTGGTTGTAGTTATGGCTTTCTCCATTCAACTTAAAGGATAATAAATTAGTATCGCTTTAAAATTAAAGAAACAAAATAATAATAAATTTGGACGCTATCTATATTAGTTTTGTACTCAAATAAAAATATAATATAATTTTAAAAGTAATATTATTTATTTTTTCTTAAATATTTTTACTTTTAAAATAACCTTTTTAAAAATAACCCATTTTCCTTAGTTGGAGCCTTTTCTGCAAACTAAATATTATAGCTGGACTTCTACAATTTATTATGGTTGCTCATTGTTTCCTTTGTTGCTTCCATATTCTTTTCTTTGAAACTAATCTATGTAAAAGGAAAAAAAATAAAATTATATTTCTCTTTTAACTACAATTGTGAGTTGTTCTTATCTGCTTCTTTGTTAGCTATTATTTTAAATTGGATAATTTTCTTCTTTGTTATATATTACTGTAAGATAGCATTAGTTCATGCTTTCACTATTATTGTATCTTTTTGGAATGGCTTATTTGTTTCTTAGATTTTTCTTTTATTTATTATTTTTAATTACTTTTATTTTTTTTACCCATATGCAAGTAAAATTATATATATATATATATATATATATATATATATATATATATATATATATATATATATATATATATATACAAGAGTAAAATCCATTAAATATATATAAACAAAAATAAATACATAAAATAATATTAATATATATGAAACATCCATTAAATTTAATTGGAATGGTAATGTCACTTAAACTTCTTTACCACATTGAAGGTTGTGTCATTATTTATAATGTTTGGTCAAAAATTATATTTCTTTATGATATTGTGAATGAGTCTTAAAAAAATCAAGTTCAAGATTAGTTTATAAATTTAGATTATTTTGATTTTAAAATAATAATTTGTAGAAAAGAAATAAAATTTACTTCTGAAAGTTAAAATTTAATAGGTTATGTGTTAAAATTTATTATTTTATTTTAGTTCATACTATTATCAACAAGTATTTATCTAAATCTTTTCAATAATTTATTATAAATATTCACTTTCAACTGATTATTTTATTTTAGAAACTCAATTACAATTTGGCCTCTTTTATAATCTATTATGTTAGGAAAAATACAAGTAATTTTAGTATGCACAAAGACAATGTAAACACACACGACATCAAGGGTTCATTGTAAGGCATGTAATGATCTAGGTGGATCCATGTACCATTTTATTTTTTAAAAAATTTCAAATTCTGTTTGAATCATTTGCACATCGTAGAACTCATCGAGAGCTTTCTAACACTTCTTCCATAATGAAAAATGGAGTCTAGATGCTCAAGATATAGCTAGTTGAAGAAATCTTGCGATAGGTAAAAAAAAGGGGGGTTTTGAAAGTGATGTGGCATTGTTTAAATATGCCAAGTGGACCAATAGCCATTTGACACGTGGAAAAATAATTTGATGCAAAAAAATTTTGGTTTGGTGTTTTTATTCACATGTTATTTGAGAATTTTTCAAACGTTTACCAATTTGAAACAAGGCGCCAAAGGCCAACTTGCACAAGCTTCCACATCACCCCTCCAATCATGCAATGACAAAATCTAAATAGTGGCCTATGTTAGTGCCTAAGTCTTGGCATTTTAAAATGGGACTAACTTATCTATTTTAAGCATGCAAACCATTATTTATAGTAAATGTGGGACAAAGAAAAGTCAAAATGTGCCCAAGGAGGAAGACCGATGATTCGCAAGCACCTAAAAAAGAGGTCGGTCATTTTGAACCCTGCACCTTTGGTGCAAAAGGATAAGGATTTGACCACTTCAACTACGGAGGTCAAAGTGTTATAAAAGGGATGAAATTCTACTTGAGGAAAAAGAAGAAGCTGACTGTGTAAAGAGATTTAAGAAGGTTAGAGTCTTATTATTGCTTTGTATAGCCTTCGGCCATTATTTTCAAGTTTGAAAGATATAATTACAGGCAAGCAGAGATCAGAGAAGGTGAATTGAAGACTTGTATTGATTTTGGAAGCCATTTGTTGCACAAAATTAATGATAATAGTCCTCACTTTGAATGGACCCAGAGACATAGGCTATTGAAGCTGAACTCTGTTATCAATTTGTTGGTGAATTCTTTTAATTTTATCTGATTATTATCTAATTTTGATCTTCATTTAAATTCTAGTTTTAATTTATTTATACAAAATTAAACAAAAAATCAAAAAATTGAAGGATCTCTTAAACATGAAAAAGTATTTTTTGGATGTACTACACTTATATTTTTAGTTTACAGATTGGATTTTTGGTATCAGAGTAGTTGATATTTAATAGTGATTGCTAGTGTATGTTGACAAGGTCTAAATTTCAAAAAGGTGAAGGAAAACTTGTTGAGTATAATCCAGAGATTGGTTCAAGGTGTGCTTCAAGGATGGCCGAAGAAGAGATGGAATCCGAACAAGCTTTCTGCTGAGCCTTCATAGATATGAGAAGCATGGTTGAGGAACTATACCATGACAAACAAAGGAAATATGAGAATGAAAAAGAAGGTGATTTACGAGAATCAAAAGCTAAAGAAACTAAAAAACCTTCTTCATCAAATGACAGTAAAAAAATTGTGGAATCTCTCCTTTCACTAAAATTGGATATTAAGTTTGAATTACCAATGTTTGATTGTAAAGTTAATGTCAAAAAGTTAGATAATTGGGTCAAGCAAATTGAAGTTTATTAAAGGGTTCAAAAGATTGTAGGGGATGAGTCAAAAATTTATTTAGCTACTCTTCGTATGGGAGGCATAGCTCTCATCTGGTGGAAGAGTAAGTTGAAGGAAGCTGAGCTTCAAAAAGGTAACTTGATTTCTACTTGGAATGAATTTATTGAAGAAATTAGAAAGTAATTCTATCCTTTAGGATATATGCAACAAGCAATGATGGATTGACAAAGTTTTAGACAAGGAAAAGGCCAAAATGTTGAATATTATACACAAGAATTTAGGAAAAAAGCTTTAATTTTGAATGTTCCTCAATATACACAAGAAACACTACTAAAATATATAGGTGGGCTACATAGTTACTTAAGACGTATGATTCTTATGTTCAATCCCACTAATTTAGATGCAGTATGTGTTCAAGCCACTCATTTAGAGGCTAGAAGAAAATAATCAAAATAATCTTTTTCTAAAGTAAAAAGTAAGCAATCTAATGTTAAGCAATCCAAAGGGGAAAATTCATCTGGAAAGGGTAAACATAAATCCACTTTTGCTATTAAAAAGAAATAAGAGGGAAAACCATTTTGTAATCATTGCAAGAAAAATCATGATAAGTTTATGTGTTGGAAACTACATCCTAAGTTAAGGCCTAAGAGGTTTCAAAAGAAAGAAAGTAAGGCTAATGTTATAGTTCAAGACATAGGTTCAGATTCAGGTGAAGAAACTAAGATCACAGCTATGGGATTACATAATGATATTTGTCTTTCAGTTTCTAGCACTAAGCCATCAAATGATGCATCTTCTTCTAAACAAAATTTTGTGTATGTTGATAAGAAAAGAAATTAATTGTTCCACATTAGAGTTGTTTCAAAACATACTAAAATTAACACTCTATTTGATAGTGATTCACAAACAAATTTAATTTTTGAAGAGCTTATGAAGAAGCTAGGCTTACAAACCAATCCCCATCTGAAGCCTTATCCACTAGGTTGGGTGTGTGACAATGTGAAGCTACAATTCTCACAAACTTGTAGACTAAGGTTTGCCATCACATCCAGATTTGTAGATGAGGTTGAGTTGGATGTTGTTCCATTAGACATATGTGGGACTGTTTTGGGAAGCCCATATTTTTATGCTAAAAAAGCGATCTTCTATAGAGAGGCAAATAAGTACTTGCTTGTTAAGGATGGTATTTAATATATAGTTAGAGCACATCACATTAGAACAAGTCTTTCCTTGGTTATAGTAGGGAAAATGAAAAGAATAGTTAATTCAAGCAAGACTTTTTTTCTCATGCTGATTAAGTCTAAGGAAAAGGAATATTCTCAGGCTTTGGAAAAATGTGATGCTAGACACAAGAATGAATTGGTTGAAATCATTTCTGTTTACGATGATGTATTTTAGGATCCTAAGGGCTTGCCACCTAAAAGGGGAGTTCAACATGAAATTTAGCTATTGCAGGATTCTCTTCTCCCTAAAATTGGAATGTATAGGTTATCAGTGGTGGAAAATGAGGAAATAAAAAAATAGGTAATGGATCTATTGGATAGAGGTGTTATTCATCCAAGTTCATCTCCTATTGGTTCACCAATTATTTTGGTGCCAAAGAAAGATGGCACTTGGTGAATGTGTGTTTATTTTTGTGCTTTCAACAAAATTACTATTAAGAATAGTTACCCTCTTCCTCATATTGATGATTTGTTGGATCAATTAAAACATGCTATTTATTTCACTAAGCTAGATTTGAGAAGTGGATATCATCAAGTAAGAATTAATGAAGGTGATGTGTGGAAAACCACCTTCAAAACAATACAAGGATTTTTTGAATGGCTTGTTATGCCTTTCACGTTATGTAATGCCCCGGCTACATTCATGACATTGATGAATGATGTTTTTAGATAGTTCATTGATGATTTTGTTATATTTTACTTAGATGATATATTGATTTTCAGCAAGTATTGGGAAGATCATGTGATCCACATTAAGAAAGTCATGGATGCATTATGAAGGGAAAAGCATTATCTAAAAATGTCACAATGTGAATTTGGCAAGACCTCTTTGATATACTTGGATTACATAGTAGGACATGGTAAATTGAAAATTGATCTTGAAAAAGTGGTAACCATTGTTAATTGGCCTACACCCACTAACACAACTGACGTTAAACATTTTTTTGATGCAATATAGTTTTGGTGAAAGTTTATTGCTCAATTTTCATATATTGAATCACCTTTGCATTCTTTGACAAGTGTGAAACAAGTCTTTTAGTGGGCAGGTAAACATCAAAAATCCTTTGACACTTTGAAAGGAAAGATAAGTACTGCTCTAGTCTTGGCACTCCCTAATATACAACAACCATTTGAGATCGAGACAGATGCAAGTGAGTATGCTATGGGATCTATTTTAATGCAAAGTAGGAAACTAGTTTGTTATCATTATGAAACCTTTACAAGTGCAGTAAGAAAATATCCAACTTATGATAAGGAATTGTATACATTGGTTCAAAGTGTTTAAAAATTAAAACATTACTTAATGGGCAAAGAAACAATAATACATACAGATGATCAGCCCTTTATAGTATCTCCAATCACAAACCAAACTACAACAGTCTAGACATTTTTGTTGGATGGGTTTCTTACAACAATTTCATCTTGTGATCAAGTATAAAAAAGGAATTCAGAATAAGGTTGCAGATATGCTATCTAGCCCTCCTATGGTTGGTGCATCTACTCTTTTACAACATGGTTCTTTGTCTCATCAAAGCTATAAATAACAATATGTTAATGATCTTGATTTTTAGGATGTTTATAAAGACTTGATGAGTAGTAGACAAGTAGAAGAATTAGACTATCATGTACACAATGATCTTTTGTATCATTTGGGTAAACTATGTATTCCTCAAAATGAGAGGGTGCACATGATTAGAGAAAAACATACTTCTCTTATTTTTTGTCATTTTGGAGTTGCTAAAATGGTTGCACATTTGAAAATGTATTGTTATTGGCCTCATATGTAGGAAAACGTTGCTAAATATATAAAGGGATGTACTCTTTGTGCCACAAGTAAACCTAGTAATAGGAAACTAGGAATTTATACTCCTCTACCTATTCCTACTCTCCCCTGGGAATATATCTCCATGGATTTTGTTGGGGGGTTGCCAATGACACAAAGAAAACATGACTATTTATATGTGGTTGTGGATAGATTTAGCAAAATGTGTTTTTTGATTCCTTGCACTAAGAAAATTACTAGTGAATGCACTACATATTTGTCCTTTAAACATGTATGGGTTCATTTTGGTTTGCCTACTTCAATTATTTTTGATCAAAATTCTCCATTTATTGGAGAGTTTTGGTCAACTTTATGGGGACTAATGGACACTAAATAAAAAAAGAGCACTGCATTTCATCCACAAACCAATGAACAAATAGAGGTTGTGAACCACACTATCATACATTTGCTTAGGGGTTATAGCAATAAACATCCAAAGTTATGGGATGAACAATTGTGTTACATATAGCATGCATATAATCAGGTACTTCATTCTTCTACTATGAAATCTCCATTTGAAGTTTGTTATGGATACTTGACTAAATCTCCTCTAGATGTTTGATATGGATAGGATACAGTTGTTGGTGAACTAAAAAAAGCCATTCGAGCCAAGAAGTTCATTGAACAAATACAACTCATACATCAGACTGTTCGTACTCAATTGGAGAAAAGTCAAGCTAAGTACAAAGCTAGAGATGAAAAACATCGTATTGATCACCAATTTGTTGTAGGTGATATGGTATGGCTTCACATTAGTAAGGAAAGATTGACAGGTGAAGGTAAAAATTTGAAACCAATCCGGTATGGTCCTTTTTAGATAACAAAAAAATTAGCATAAATGCTTTCTGATTAGATTTACCATCTTACATGCAGATTTATTCAATTGTAAATGTGGAAAATTTGAAATTGTATCAGCCTCCAATGATAATTGATCATGATGAAAGTGTATCCATTCCTTTCGTTGATGATTTTTCTCCTGAATATCTAACAGAATTACAAGAAGATACTATACTTGATAGGAATATGTAGACTTCACGAAGAGGTAATGTTGAATATCTTCATGTTAGTCTTAAAGGGATGAACCCAAGCAGGGCCAAATAGATGGAAGTCAGAAAGGTGAGGGAAAAATACCCTCACTTCATTACCAATTAATTTCAACTTTTAGAGGTCCAAAAGTTCTCAATGGGGAGGAATCATCTAGGTGGATCTATGTAATGTTCTATTTTTTAAAAGTCTTCAAATTCTGTTTGAATCATTTTCACATTGTAGAATTCATCGAGAGCTTTCTATCGCTTCTTTTGGAATGAAAAATGGAGTCCAGATGCTCAAGATATAGCTAGTTGAAGAAATCTTATGACAGGGGAAAAAAAGGGGTGTCAAATATGCCGTGGCATTGTTTAAATATGCCAAGTGGACCAATAGCCACTTAACATGTGGCAAAAATATTTGGTGTAAAATAATTGTTTTGGTGTTTTTATTCACATGTTATTTGAGAAATTTTCAAATATTTATCATTTTGAAACAAGGTGCCAAAGGCCAACTTGCACAAGCTGCCACATCGCCCCATCAATCATGCAATGACCAAGTCTAAATGACGGACTAAGTTAGTAACTAAGTCTTGGCATTTAAAAATGGGACTGAGTTATCTATTTTAAGAATTCAAACCGTTATTCCTAGCAAATGTGGGACAAAGAAAAGTCAAAATGTGCCCAACAAGGAAGACCGATGGTTCCCAAGTGCATAGAAAGGAGGCCGGTAGTTTTGAACCTTGCACCTTTGGTGCAAAAAGATAAGGCTTTGACCACTTCAACTATGAAGGTCAAAGTGTTATAAAAGGGATGAAATTCTACTTGAGAAAAAAGAACAAGCCAACTATGTAAACAGATTTAGGAAGGTTAGAGTCTTATTATTGCTTTGTACGGCCTTGGGCCATTATTTTTAAGTCTGAGAGATATAATTACAGGCAAGCAGAGATTAGAGAAGGTGAATTGAAGGCTTGTATTGATTTTGGAAGACTTTGTTGCACAAAATTAATGAGAATGGTCCTCACTTTGAATGGACCTGGATACGTAGGCTATTGAAGCTGAACTCCATTATCAATTTGTTAGTGAATTCTTTTAATTTTATCTGATTATTATCTAATTCTAATCTTCATTTAAATTTTGGTTTTAATTTATTTATACAAAATTAAACAAAAAATGTGAGAAATTGAAGGATCTCTTAAATGTGAAAAAGTGTTTTTCGAATGTACTACACTTGTATTTTCAGTTTACAGATCATGTAATATTTTATTAATAATTATTTTTTCTTTATTAATAATTTTAAATGTTAAAGTGTGTTAAGTGTATTAGAGAAAGTTGCAAAACTTGTATTTGTTTTTAGATTCTTTTAAATTAAATATGCTTATAACTACAAAAGGAGATAATGGTAAAAAGAAGAAATTCCTCACCCTTTTAATGTTTTTTCATTAAATTTATCTAAGATAAACCTTATCTTGTGTAAATTTTTAGTTTTTATTAGTTACATTAATTTTTTTGATTTATTTTAATAATAAATTCCTCTTCATTTATATTACTTATAACTTATTTTTATGAATATTACTAAATATTTTATGTAGATATATAAATATATGATAAAAAATTCAATCAAATATTATAACCATAGAATACAACATCAATGGTTCATTGTAAAGCATGTATGATAATGGTAAAAAGAAGAAATTCCTCACTCTTTTAAAGTTTTCTTCAATAAATTTCTCCAAGATAAACCTTATGTTATGTAACTTTTTATTTCTTATTACTGACATTATTTTTTTTTAATTTACTTTGATAATGAATTCTTCTTAATTTATATTAAATACAACTTATTTTTATGAATATTAATAAATATTTTATTCAAATATATATATAAATTAAATAATTCAACTAAAATTAAAGAATTCAACTATAAATAGATTAAATTAATTTAAATATATAAGTTAAATTTAATAATTGAATAAATTCCTCTTAATTTATATTACTTACAACTTATTTTTATGAATATTATTAAATATTTTATGTAAATATATAAATAAATAATAAATTATTCAATCAAATATTATTAAGAACAATTAAAATTCATATAATTAAATTAAATAAAAAAATATTCATACTAATTACATGTTAGAAGGCACTTAAAATTTTATATATAAATTTGACAAAATAAATTTGATTACACAACCCATAAAATATCAAATATAAAAAAAGGATCTTACATTACTCAATATTAAAAAAAAATTAATCCAACTAATAAAAATAATAACATATTATACCATCTATCAGATTACAATTCCCTATCGCACTCAAATTTTCCAATCACCAATCTCATTTGTTCTCCACTATACATGGAAAGTTCACTACAATTAACATATGAAAAGAAGACCACTAAATTAGTCTCTAAGATTTAATGCATTACATCATCTTACTCTCTAAGATCTACTACATAACATCGTCTCAATTTGATTTATCATCATTCTGTATGTGCTCGTCCACAAGCATCTTAACAGACCTCTCAATTTGTTCTGTATCAGCCTCTATTTTCCCTTCCAGCATGAGAACAACTTCTGCCATGCTTGGTCTCACATTCTCATCCTATTGAATGCACAAAATGCTTACCACAACTGCTCTTCTCACCTCTTCAACATTTGTATTATTTCCAATCCTTTCGTCCACAAGGCCCATCACGTTTCCCTTTTCAATCTGAGTTGCAGCCCACGTAGGAAAATAGCGTCTAGATTCTTGCACGCTCAGGTCCATATTTCTTCGCCCTGATATTAGTTCCAGCAAAGTCATGCCAAAACTGCATACATCCACCTTTGAAATGATTGGAAGGCCACTGATCCACTCTGGAGCCAAATAACCTCTCGTTCCTCTTGTAGTCGTCAGCACCCTGTTGAAATTTCTACCAACAAGCTTTGCCAGCCCAAAATCAGCTAGTTTTGGATTGAAATCACCATCCAGAAAATGTTTTCTGGCTTGATATCACATGTATAATGCGATCTCAGCATTCTTCGTGGAGATAAAGTAAACCTTTTGCAGTGCCTACAGCGATATCAAATCTGGCCTTCCAATCCAACATCATCCTTAGTCCTTAAGACTTGCTGGATAGGAAGGAATTCAGGGAACTGTTGGGCATGTATTCATAAACCAGTAACCTTTGAGGTCCCTGTGTGCAAAATCCCCTGAGCCTGACTAAATTCACATGCTGTATGTTTCCAATGGTGCTTATTTCTGCACGGAATTGTTTTTCTCCTCGTATAGACCTGTCTAATCTTTTGACGGCCACAAGTGTACTGTTTGAGAGAGATCCTTTGAATACTGAACCGAATGCTCCACTCCCCAGTTTGTGGGTGAAATTTTTGGTGGCAGTTTTCAGCTCTTTGTAAGTGAATGTTCTGAGGGACGCTGACATGTCATACTCTTTGTATTTGTGAAACAATCTTCCACGCCTACGTTGAATGAACAATGCAAACAGGAAAGCCAAAACAACAACACTGAGAGTAAGGGAAATGGAGAGGGCAAGGATTCTACCTCTTCCATTTCCGTTGGATGAGGACTGTAACAAATCGGAAACAGCCAATCGAATGAAGAAAGGTTGGCCGTCAGAAGTATCGCGCATGTTTAACAAATCGCCAAACCACAATTTACAAATTGGAAGATCAGAATTAGTGATAGCAAAAGCAGTGCAGGAGCAATTGTTGCGACAAGCAGTTCTGCATCCTTGTAGACTTGACTCTTGGCTATATTCCACAGCTTTTTCGGCGGACAAGGACTTGTTGGTGACTTGCAGAAAACCATCAGTGGTGCCATTTGCAACAGAGCAGCTTAATGGGCTACGTCGAACACAACCGCTGGACGACCACTCGTCTGACTTCGACGGACGCTCCGCTGGGGGGCGGAAGCCTTGCAGACAGCTGCAGTATTGAATGCTGTCGTTGGATTTGCACACTCCATAAGCTCCGCATACACCATACACGGTGCACTCATATTGGGGTACGGACCAAACTAGGTTCCATCCTCGATTTTTGATGAAAAAGTACATCAACATGTTACCATTCTTGCTCAAAACATCCCGTACCAACATAATATCAGTTTTTGGTACCACCCAATATACCTCATACATTCTTGACGGAGAAACCTGGACAAATTCCTCAACAATTCTAGTTGTGTCTGATTCTGGCAAATTGGTGAAATATTTACCAGCCCACTCTCCAGTTGTCCAATAAGAAACACCATTTTTGTGGCGCATGTGAAAGTCTGTCGTTCCTCGGGAGGGATCCTTTTCTAAAACGAAAGAACCAGATGCTGGATCCTTCGAACTTTTCCAAGAAATCAGGTTCATGTCTTGCCACAATTTCATCCCAGGCAACTTTGTATCTCCCGGATGTCTGAAACTCTCCCAAACAATCTCAGAAGTGTTTTCAGCGCCTAGGACAACGAAATTACCGGATTCCAATATCAAAGCCCTGGAGGCCTTAGATCGCTGGCTCTTATTACTCGACCAAACGTCATATCCTTCTAAACCAGATACGGTGAGATAACCATCTTTGGACAGCTTCAAAACGCCAGGGATGTTTCTGAGTGGAGTCTCTCTGTTAGCCACCCAAACGATGTTCTTGTCAGAGATTTGGGCATACCAGATGCCAAGATACCAGTTATTGGTTCCACTGGGACAGAAGAATCCCAATTCAAAAGTTCCATTCTGTGAAATTATAGTCTGATTTCCGGTAAGTGAGGCTCCCAGAGGAAGCACATCTCCACCAGAAACTCCCAACGAAACACAACTCTGCAGTAAAATCAGCATAGTAAGAGCTAAAAGAAAATATTGTAAACAGTGGAATCCTAATAAAGCATTCTTGGCCATTTCCATAATGTTCGGGCTGTTTTTTCTCCAATAAAGGGAAATATGTGGAAGAAATATATCTCTTACTAATGGCTTGGGAGGACGAATAAATAGGAACTCCATAGCGCCATCAGTTGGACGGACACAATTGATTTAAAATCTCGACTCCCCCCAATAGACTGGTTATTATTTTATTGCGTAGCAGTTAAGCCGTAGACGTAATTGACCAGTAGCTTAATTAATAAAATGCAGAGGACTTTGAATTAAATGTAATTGACTTTGAAATCTAAAAAAGTTAAGAGATTTTATGCTTTTACAGTCTATTCAGTCTATTCCACGATCATGGACGGTGATCTGTTTTTCCTTCTTGATAAATTATGATCGGTAATTTTAAACATCAAACTAAAAACAAATATGGAATATTTAAAAAAAAAATTAAGACCAGTATTTTATATATTTTCGTTTTATGAGGTTTTATTTATCATTATGTCAAGGACTCAAGAGTCATCTTTTCATCGCTGACCTTCCGTATCATACTATAACCCCATGAGATATTAGTATTTATTGAGATTAAATAGCTTTGCCTTCTGGACGAGCTATTTAATGGCCTCCTTACCTTCCCCTCCAGTTATTGAAGCCATGACAAACGAAGGAGAACTCCACAATGGCACCACCGAACAAATGACTGAGAAAATTTGTCTCGAAAGTAAATTAGGAGTTAAGGATTTTCTTCTTGATGTTGTTCTTACTCATCATGAAATTGATTCTACTTGTCAATGGCTAGAGAAGTTTTTATTGACAAGTTACTTTGTTGGTCCCATTCCTTCTGAAAGCATGCTCAAATCTTGGGTTCAAACCACCTAGGTAGCTGACAACATTAAGCTTGAGAGCATCTAGAACATGACCAAAGATTTTTCAGCTAATATTTATTGACCCCAGCCATGGAGGTGTTACAGTGAACAAATCAGCCACCTAGTGTGTCCTAAACTCCCTCCTAGTGTTATTCCCTTGGACCAGAGACTTTGTAGTCTCCGAGCATGCTGCTCTAAAAGTCCATTTTTGGGTTGAGTTCCCAAGTTTGCCTCTGTGATGCCGACCCTTCTTGGTCCAAATAGCTAGCTCTACAAGCTTGATTGTTGTTCACAAGTCCTAGAGATTTTACTTGGCTCAACCACAAAGGAGGGTTTGTGTGGAAGTTATTATTTCTAAGGACCTCAAGAAATCTATCAAAATTCAAGTCAGTGACACCTGATATTTGTCGAGAATTTTGTGTATCAACTTGTTCAATATTTGTTTCCACTACCAAGCCACAAACCAAAAGATTAAGGACTGTCCTTTGTATCTCCCCTATAATAAAACCCTCGACAAGGTGATATTTGTTAAATTTCAACTTTCAATGTGGGATGGTCTCCATGATAAGTATGTACAATTATCACCTTGCTAGAGAGATTCTTTTGTACATATCACCTTGTGATTAAATTTCAACTTTCAATGTGGAATGGTCTCCATGATAATTATGTACAATTATGGAATTCTCTAGATTCAAATCCTTAATTAGATCCCAAACATGTGTTGGATGCATCACCTTACACACCAAGAAACAATGTGGTGACTAAGTCATTTTCCAAAACCATCAAAAGAATCTAAGGATGTTAAAAAATCTCATGATCATGATGGATACTACTTGGATTAGTTGTAAATAATTGACATTGCATAGTGGTATAATTTTATACATGTAATGAGGAATAGGATTTTTGATCATGATAACTTCTTGTACAATTTTGTACATGTAATAAAGAAGAAACTTTCATTTTGTTTCTTAATTTTGTTCTATCTTCTTATGGGCCTCCATAACTTTTGTGGACAAAAATTATGGTTTGGCACATGGGAATTATGGTAGTGGTGGTCTATGAAGAAATCATTAAATAAAATTGGCATCCTATTTTACTACACTAAAGATCTAATAACTCAATATAGTTTACGCCTTGACCTTACTATGGGTGATAAGGAAACGTAGTATTACAATTGAATGTGATAAATTGCATCCTATATGGGCTCATATAATTTTTAATCAACACATGTTATACAAATATTTCTTGTGTTCCCTACTAGAATTTCCTTTTACACATTGTCCATAAATACTAGTATGTCCATGCCTCTAATTCAATACATTGAATGATTAGTTTATGGACAATGAGAATATCATGTGGGATTCTTAGTGATTTCAATTTTTTTTATCCTCACCTGATTCTATGGGCTTTGTAGAAAATTCCCCTATTTTAAAAACCTTGTGTTCATTTTATGGGCTTCCTAGCAATTTTTATTTTTTCAACCCTTTCCTGAAGATATGGGATTCGTACCAAAATCACATTCCTAAGATTGGCCCACAAGTATGCAGTTAGTTCATGCCGCTAAATATGGTCTATAGACACAACTAAGTCATGCATGCACTATTTTGTCCATTTCTACATTTTGTTGCATTTATTTTGTTATGTTTTATGAAGGGTTTTATATTGATTTCAATTAAAAAACAAATTCCTCTACAATACATGGAAACTTGCATTCAATTGATATGAAAAGTCCATTTCTAATTTTTTAAATGAACTTTTGTCCTTGTAGGATACAATAAATGGAAAAAAGGTGGGAATAAATAATTCACCTTGAACTACATAAGCTAAGTGAGGGTCTATTTGATTGTAGTTATATCAATTGGGCCAATTTTCTTGACATGAACAAGGAAGACTTGTGGGTTTCCTGGGTTGAGTAGGACAAGGTTGATGACTTCATCAAAGGATAATTGAGAAGGGCATTGTTACCTAAATTTTTTCATGTTTCACATCATTAGAGAAATTCATATTTTACTAGAATGGATATCAAGATCAACACAACCAATGAATATGTTATGTGAGTAACCTCACACTATTGATTGCAAAATGGTGTCTATTTATATGCTATTATATTTAATTTAGGTAATTTTTTTCCATCTTCCATAACTATTTATTTATTCACCACAATCGTGCAGGTACTAGTGTTCATGTGGCCCTAATGACTTTTAGTAAATTAATGCCATGCCAAAAAATAACTCTTTAATCACTGAGTTGAGAAAGGGTAGCCGACTAGGTTGAAGGCATATAAGGTGTGATTTTTATTGTCATTTTAGAACATGACACATGGTATGTATTCCTAATCATGTGTTTCTAATATACAATCAAGTAGAACACATAGACAATGAGCACAACTATTTCCACAACCAATAATATGATTAGTTCAAGGGCAAGAAATGTTTTATTTGCTCCTCACATCAGCATCCAACATAATGAATGGGTTCATAGGCTAGTATTGTTGGGAATGTATTTTGATGATATGCACCTTAAGCACCTAGAGAGGAGGAATCATAAAGTTTTATTATTTAGTGGTGAAATAGAGCAAGATGATTTCTTGAGAAAGGATGACATATACAACAGAGAGCGATTGATCAAAGAGGTAAAATACATGTACAATGTTGTCAATGTAATAAGTGTTTGGGAGTGGGCACTGGTGAATCTCAACAAGTGGTTTTTCTATTAGGGATACAATGGGGGAGAGCTTAATGGGGTTGGGGAAATCCCCTTCATCTTAGACAACCAACTCCCTTAATAGCTAGAATGGTTTGGGAAGCATAGCTTATTGGTGATGGATGAAATTTTTGGGATAAATGCAATGAAGGTACTATGACAATGTTTGTAAGAATAGTTGATAGTATTATTTGTTCTGATATTTGTAATAATAGTAATTATTCTAATATTTTTATTTTTTCTTTTATAGTTCCAATTGTACACACTATTGGAATTTGATTCCAAACATGAAGGAGTGCCCATTGCATGGGTCAATATGTCTCGATCATGTATTATGTACAGAAGACAATAGATGTAAATTCTTCTTCAAAGATTGCATTTGGAGGACATTAAATGGATAGTTAGTGCCTTCATAGTCAATAATGTTGGTGTAGATATAAAATCTATTAGGTGCATCATCGTTATTCCTACATGCATCATGGACTTCATATTTGTATGTTCATAGAACATTCCCACCTTATTCCATTTACTTATGCAAAATTATTTAGGGAGACATTTGACCATGAGGTCTACTTATGCATTTGACAAGTTTGTCATACATGGTTAAATAATTGGATAGCAAAGGTGAAAGATGATGGTGGTAGATGTGTAATGTTTTAGGACATGGGGTTCATAATGCATAGATGTACTGATGAGGACATGGATATAAGGGAGTCCATAATTTTTGTAGAAAGATATCACTCCTCTTAGGCCACATTTATCAAATACTAGGAATAACATTTGGCATACAGGGATGCAATGTAGTTGTGATGTAATCAGACATTTTTGCATGTTTGGTAAGACACCCATGATTTTATAGAATCCTACCATTCCCTTTTAAAATGTCATTTCCTAAGGATGGTAAGGAATTTTACACATCACAAGGTGGATTGGTTGTTTCACCAACTAACAACATCAATTTACATACATTATTATTGGCTAAAACTATGCAAGGACACTGACTTCTAAAATAACTTCAAAGTATAAAGACATGAAAATATGTCATGGGTATGGGATTGGAACATCTTATATTCTCATGTTACCTTTGATAATAGAAAACCTCATATGACATGGGTGAAAAGTATGAAAGTTGAGATGCTGAATTATCACATCTTCAATGTAACACCTTTTATGTTTATGTGTGATTGCTCATTTTCAATCCAAGGATATACTTGAAATAATGTGCTTAAGGTGGACCTAATGAGACAGATGAAAACATAGGTAGTTGTAGAGGATGTAACCTCAATACATGGTGTTAATGAGAGCATCAACAACATTGATGTTGAGTACCATGTATGTTTTGTTTACCCACATAATGTATGCATTAACATCTTTGAGGTGATTGTAGTTTATGTAATATGTTTTCATTTCCTAGGTCAAGGACAACAAAGTTTGAATTGAAAATGAGGGAGAAGGCATGGATGTCAGATATTTGCACACCAAAATGCATGATGCATTGGATATAAATATACAAGTATTAGGATGTGAACTAGAAGGTGTTGGAATAAATATGGTAGATGACACTGAAGACCATTAGAGGGGGGATAATATTGTAAGTCTAGTAACTAGTTACAGTCATATGTTTTTCATATTTTTTGGCATTTTTAACTAGATGCTTTTCAATTTATGAATAGATCCCATATATTGTTGAATTTGATTATGTTGAGGACATGATATGTAGAGTATAAGAGGTATTTTATAGATTTTGTATAGTGGATAGACACATAAAAACTATGGAATTATTTAAAAACTATATGGAATAGGATTAAAACAAGTTGCAGAGCAGGGCGATATCAAATGCATAACACCCAATTCCTCATCCAT
>JARHVA010000137.1:5920000-5932500 GCA_037957365.1 Torreya grandis | reverse complement strand
TTATAGTAAACTATGCATGTTTTGTTTCATTGTGTGTAGATTTAGATTGATTGTTCACACTTAGAATCATTTCAAGGTATCTAAAGGGTTATCTCATTCATTATTCATCTTTACCCAAAATAGGGCATACACAGTTGTATATGTCTATCACTTATTTATCTTCAAACACATCCTTCTCATGGACTATTATAAACTCTTTATCACTATATAAACACATTAAAAACTATCTAACATCACCCTCCATTCAATATTTAAAACAAATTATCCTTTCAATCCCTTCCAAATAGGGTTCATATAGTATGGTCGATGTTTCTTTTATTGTGAACAAGGTCAGGACTATGTAACACAATTTGATCCTTTTATAAGTAAACTAAGCAGCACATGATTGGTATCAACCATATACACACTATTGAATATCACCTTCTTTCATCTCCATCATAATCATACTTACCTCACTAGAACAACTAACGCTTGCATACCTTGGATGATCATTAATGTGATCAAGGGTGTAATAATTGACTACTTTATCTAAGTTTCTTTATTTGAAACATTCACCAATCACTTCAGAAACCTATTAGACTCTTGCAACCTTCAAAAATCATATACTAAAAAGGATTTCCTTACTCTATAATAATGGTTCAATCAAATCATGCTTTATTGACCATACTTAGTAGTCCTTCTTAACTTGTAGATTACACACCAACATGAATATGGTCATGGTCTCAAGGGCTTGTTCAAAGTATTAAGAAATTGGTTCAATTATATACATTAAAATAATAAATAATATGTCAAGATATATTTATATATTCATAGAATGATTCCCTATTATAATACATTCCTATCTTGGACATGATATACTTTTTGAGGAGTTTACTTTTCATTCATATTTAGTAGTTTATCTTCTCTTTATTCAATAGTTAAGCAAAATGATTAACTACAATTTACAAATTATTTATGGAAATTATTGGTAATTAGTTTTTGTAATTATGTGGAAAGTGGAATTAATATGACATGGGGAGTGTTGCAAAAATGCAAGAGTAATTCCTTTAATTCATATGGAAGATATCAAATGTACTAGAGCAGATCAATGTAGAATGACAAACATTGCATGAAATCTCATGTGTCATGGTCGAGTCCATCAATCAGAGGAGGCTTATAACCACAACAAATTTTATGTAACTATATGGATTACAATTAATGAATGCTCTCCTAAATTATAATATGGTGTATCCTTCTTATAATGTTCTGATGGTGAGCTATGAGTATACAACATTTGTAGACAGGCTCGATCATGATTTCTACATACAATGGCGATATGAATGGCCATAGGGCAATGCCATTTTGCCTAATGTGTGGGGTACTCCTAGTGCTATTACAACATTTCTAAGGCCCTTTTTGGATAATTTCTTGCCAACGAAGATGTTTAATGATCTGGATGTCTATGTGAATCTAGATTAAGTATGGAATATATTCATTGGTGCCAAAATAGCATTCAGAGTGCATTTCTAACTATCTAGTGTTCAAAATAACCTATTTCAAGCCTCCATTATTTATCCAAAATAGCCATATGAAACGTTGTTGAAGAGATACAAAATCTCCAATAAAACATATTTTCCTCTTAACGAACTAGGCCAAAGTATTTCAATAATGAAACCACTATTTTTTTACATGCATGTTGTAGAGGATGAAATCGATGGTGACTACAATATATTTGATGAAAGTGATAGTTTTGAAAATTAATAGAATAGTTTTATAAAAATATGTATTTAATTTATTGCTAAATAATGTGCATATTTATGTATTACATATTTATTATTGTTCTTGATGTTGATGTTAGTTGTTATTCTTGATGTTGATTCATGCAGACAATAAGCTAGTTATCTCACACGTTGCCTTGTTCTTGATTGAATTTATTTGAAAAAGTTCAATAATTCATTTCTCACTATGTGGGTTATGGTTTCTCAACATATCGTTAGGTTCAAGGTATCTAAACATGTTCTTTGACTATGTTTTTAGGACTTGAGGGCATTCAAATTACTCTTTCTCTCTTCATGTAAGGTTTAAAAAGGATTTTCAAGTTTCTTAAGGTCTATATGGCTAGAATACACCTCTTCAATCCATTATATTTCCACACTTGATACTCCATTGAACTCTTCTATCAACATATTTGCCTCACTATACATTTAGACTGCCTCAACAGGGTTTGCAAGCTTTGTCTCATGGTTTTAACTTCATAGAAATGTTTACAAACACTTTCAAATGTTGAAAAGCCTTTTAATAAAATCCTTATACATTTATAAACATTATATTACATTTCTTAATCTTAATTTATACTACACTATCCATGTTATTGACTCTTTTGTGGACATAGTCTCTATTTACTAAATAAGCAAGTGACTTCTTGTGAGTTTATATTCATGGTTTTCTAAATATCATCAGTTTCTTAAGCCTATGAAGGATCTCCAAGCTTGGTTCCAATATCAAAAATCTTTTTTAAACACTTTATCTTCACTATAATGCTCCTATACTCCTCTTGGTAACTTCCTGGATTCCTCTATTTGCACAATGACAAATTATAGGTATGTAAGTGTTATCCTTATGTTTTAAATAATTGAAGGGATTTACCAAAGCTATTTTAGGTTGATAGGTCCAAAGACACTTTATGACATATTTCAAAATAGTTCCCAACTCCTTTGATATCTCACTTAACCTCTTTTAATACAAATTATGTACTCACAACCTAAGTAAGCTCTTTCTAAAAGGACTATGTCATCCTCAAAGTAGTTAACATAAAAAGTAACAACAAGAATGGTCTCACATACACCTAATAACATAAAAAAATGGACTCACCAGATTCAAATTAAATTTCATAAAATAATACACTATGAATATTTTCCCCTTGAGAAAATAATAAGTAGTCAATCTTCATTTCTATTCACAAAATATAGGGCTATAGATCTATTGTTAAAACTTGAAGTCACTATTCTTATTGTTTTAGGTCTCGAGCCCTTATTTTTTTAGTACACATGAAAAACTGGTCACAAAACCAAAATTGAACTATTTTTTAAATAAAATTGCCTACCTAACATACCTATCAATAGTCATTTGAAAGACAGTTGAACAAAAGATTGGATTTTAATTTTCAAAGGTGGGAAGAGTTACATTAGGGTAAAATCATCTTTATGCATTCAGGTAATACATAATATCTTTTATGAACATTCGTAAATAATCTAGCCTATATGTTACAGGATCAAGAAAGTTTACAATTAATAGAAAAATGTCATGGATTCAAAAATGCCTATAAACTATGTGATTACCACTCCTTTTTAATCAATTTATATTTAAAAATAAAAAATAATCCACATGATTAAAATAATCTACAAAAATAGGTAAAAAAGCCACTCAAGGGACATTAAAATCCATGTTGACATAGCAGATTTTCATAAGAAGTCAATTTGTATTTTTTTGGTTAAACAACTTCTAAACACAATCATCTATTTTTTCATAAAGGAATTAAATACACAAGATGAAATAATCAATTGGTGGAAATTAAACATCAATTTTTTAGATTAGAATGTGAATAAGCATATGTTTCAATTGACTTCCATCCAAATACATAAGCGTCCATTATGTAATACCAAACACATGAGTCATTGCACATAATTAATTATCATTTTTAATGTATAGAATACCACATCTATTGGTAGACATCCCATTGGCTTGTGAAAACAAGATAGCAAACTCCAGCTTCAAAATTTCTAGCTATCAATCATATATAGCAACTATTCCTTCATGCTTCATTTTCATGGCCCACATAGTCTCTGCCCTTGCATCATGGAGTGATTTTGTGTAGGCATGGTTATTTTATATATTGAAAAACTTTATTTCAACATTGATCTTGTCATCCCTCAGTGTGATAAATGCATGCTACAACTTATCAAACTCTCTAGTCTTGGTAGCCAATGCAGTTTCCAACTTGATAACCTTTGCCCTTACACCATCAAGAAGCTTATTCAAAAAATAATTTTCCCTCTCGAGATATTGCTTTTTTGCATCTACTATTGATAGTTACAAATCAAGATGTTCTTCTTCACCCATTTCATTCTAGGATCTCATCCTTACAAGAATTTCTTCCACGTCCTCAAGAAATTTGGTAGCCACATTCTTGATGGGAATTACCCCATTAATCAAGAAGAGACAAAGGCTTTGATATATGTAGAGCACAAAAAATTATCAATCAATCTCTAAAATATATTTATTCAATTGTAATGAGTTACATTTATAGGAATATAATCTTCTAACAAAAAGGAGATAAAACTAATCTCGTAAAAGCTCCTAAAAACATATCATAAACCCCTATTCTATGTTATTTAAATAAATCATTTACAATTATCTAATATATTATTTTATTTTCATACCTAAATGTCAGGACTAATTCCAAATATCCCCCTTTAGTTCTAACATAAACCTAAAATTGCCCTCCTAAATGTGGACATCAGGTTCACCCAAAAATGCATCCAAATACATTAAAAAAATGATAATGGAATTTCACATGGTCTACATTGTTATTCCAATATCATAAACAAATTTATTTTCATCTAAATATTAAAATAAAAAGCTAAAACTAATGGACATGAAAAATTTCTAATATAGCTAAAGCTATTTTTAGAAATTAAACCTATAATAAAAATATTATATTTAATTGTAAATCTAAAATAGAGAAACAAGTCCATAAAAATAAGATAATTTTATCTTTATCTTTATTTCCATGCAGATATTGATGATGACAATTGGATTGTGTTAGATTTGTACAACCGTAGGCCAAAGGAGGTCATTGATGAAGAGAGAATGGATTGAGCTATGGAGAGGGCTATGGAAAATAAAAGGATCTGTAAGATAAAGTCATGGAGTTTGTTTGGAGGTGTTGATGATACAATTTGTAGCTACTGTGAGTTGTATTTTGTAAATATATATATTACTAGGAAAAATAGTCTACTTCTTTGTCACCAAGGTGAGATGATGTTGGAACTGAGTTGAATTCTTGGTAAAGACTTGGCAAAGCTATGGTGTAGGGTGCTTTATAGTCAAACCCAAAAAAAATAACTGATCCAATTTTTTTGGAGATTGATGATGCAAAGATATATTTGTTGATGTTGTCATGAAAGAAACTAAAAAACTAGGATTTGAGTTCAGAGAACCTGGTGCTAAATGCCAAGTGTAGAGTCATGTGTGGAGGCATCAATTGAGTGGAGTTGTACTCATGCATACAATACCATGGAAGAGAAACCATTTGAATAAAATAACAACCACATTTAATTAGGCCAATTTGAAAGTTGAGTAGGTAGGATAAAGACCAAATCTCTTCATAAATAAGATATATAATAATCTACAATGAGATTTATCCTTATTATACTCCACAGCTTGGACATCATGTCTTTTTTGTATTGATGACAGATGCAGCTAGGTGATATGACTCAGACATGAAGATTTGAAACTACAACTAGTTGACATCGATGCAAAATGAATCATGATTAATGCAGTTCCAATGGAGACATAAACAAATAAACCTTGATCTAAGTATTACAGCCACACTACAATCCCTCATATAGGATTTAAAAATAGAAAACCAAAAATATAAATAGAAATATATGTATAAAAATAATTCTATAGAGATTTATCATCAAATGAATGATATTAAAAATATTAGATGGTACACATTGATATTTCAATATCAATTCATGATGAAATGCCTAACAAATGAGAGATCTTTCTCACATGATCTACACTCCTTAACTCTATGATGAACAAGGCCAAAATTTTTTAGAGAGGTCCAAGAACCTACTATGATATCGTTGATGTGAATCACCCTATTAATGGATAAGATCTAAAGGCTTTGATATGTGTAGAGCACATAAAACTATTGATCAATCTCTGAAACACATTTTTTCAAATGTAATGTGTTACATTTATAGGACCACAATCTCCTTAGAAATAGGAGATAAAGCTAATCCTATAAAATCTCCTAATAACTTATCATAAACCCCTATTCTAAGTGATTTAAATAAATCACTTACAATTACCTAATATACTATTTTATTTTCATATCTAAATGTTAGGACTAACTCCCAACAATTCTCTTCTAGAT
Source organism: Torreya grandis (assembly GCA_037957365.1). Taxonomy (NCBI): domain Eukaryota; kingdom Viridiplantae; phylum Streptophyta; class Pinopsida; order Cupressales; family Taxaceae; genus Torreya; species Torreya grandis. The sequence continues at coordinate 5,926,355 of JARHVA010000137.1, read as the reverse complement.
TTGGGACTTCATCTACAAAAATATATGATACACATGAAAGTCAATGATAGCATTCAATAGCAATGGAAAGCTAAAAAAGGGTAGATATAGAAGAGATTCCATGAGAATATTCAAAATCTAAGAACATCCAATTTTTTATAATAATGAATAGTTTCCTTACATGTAAAGTGTTTTCTAACTTAAATTAAAATAATGAAATCATTATAGTGGAGTATGAAATTTTTACCTATGGCATAGTCATTTTGATTTGTTGGAGTATTTCCCTATTCCTTGTCACCCCTCCTCCGCTACCTTGAACCATAGACCATAGTTATTGATAGTTGTTGTGTAGATTTCCCGAATAGATCAACACATGATATGAGACAAATGAATGTTAGAGAGACAAGCCATGCATACAAATCTTATATTTCACTCTTCACCACCATGGATACTTTTATATAGACATAGATACATGCAAACATGTGAACATTATCACCAACATGTGAAATAATGAAATAATAATAAAGAATACATGTTAGGATGATAGATCACTAGTCAAAAACATCACATACCATACAGATAAAAAATATACAATGAGTACATGGGAAAAACATTGCATCATTGAAACATGCGTGATTATGCAATACATTGGTAAATTAAAATTAACCACCAAACCATCAATTGAATCATACATAAACAAAACACTACGTATCTAGAATAAACCAAAAATGAAACACTTGTATTCAAATATCCTATTGAAATAATATGTTTGTACATATATCAAACATGTCATATATATTATGTCAAAATGTACGTATATAAATAATAGTGTCCAATGTAATATCTGAAATGCAATATCAATGTTCATGCCATGGCCTTTAAGCCTCTACAAATAAATAAAAAAGTGGCAGTGGTCCACGACATGAATGCACACATATGCAAGTCACCCTGGACATGTGAATTTGAAAATGTGTAGTTTTAGAAATCTTGACAAAATGCAAGAATAAGACACTAACATGAAGAGTAAACTTGTTAGTTTTGGTAAATAAGAAGTAACTATCATACCTCCTAAACATGGTCCATCCATGCCTATGATTGCGCCAACTTGTCTCCACCAAAAGCCTATATTAAATAACAATATACATCACTATCAAAATATGTAAGGGTAGGGTTGAAAGAAAGGTATAGGGAATAAAGAAGAGTGCATATAATACATAGTCACCATAAGAGTGCATATTTTTATAGTTTTCAAGAGACAAAGTTAAATTGTATTCCTCTAAGACAATGATTCCCTCATTTTTATTCCCTAGAGTCAATTATGCCTCAAACGATTTGTCAATCACTTGTTTTTTTAATATTATATATATCTACTAAAATGATAGGTACTCATGCTGCAACATGTCCCTTATTTTTTTAATTTTGTATTTTTAATGTATGGATATTTATCACTTATACATATAAAATATTGTGTGTGTGCATGCATGTGTACCCTACTAGTACATATATCCTAAATATATATTTGAAATGTATCAAGTGATATCAATATTAAGGTGTTTACCTTGAATGTTTCACATACCACATTGATAAATAAATTCATTACCTTCATCTTGACTTTCCTATTAACTGGTGACAAATAGCATGCATCTAGCTAATCAATGTGTTAGGTTCAAAAACATATTTTTAGGAGAAAAAAGAAAAAAGGTTCCAAACACATTCGATGGCCATGATATTACAATTTTTCTATTATCTTCTCCAAACAAAGGAAAAACCTTCTAAGTGATGGTCAATGAACATCAAATTTAAGGTTGATATTCACATGAGATAGTCAAATTGATGTTGAATTTAAGATAAAACATAAAAGTGAATGAATCACTCCATTACCCTCTACCTATCAATACCATTGTAGAATGCCTATTGGCATAAATAAAATATATAATATTAATAAAAAATTTATTATATGTGTATGTGTGTGTATACATACACATGTGTGTATTTATATGTGTGTATGTAATTATAAATATATTATAATATAATAATAATATATAATAGTGAATATTATATAATACTATTATATATAATAAACTCACCACATTTCTTTATATAGTAATATAGTAATATTATATATATATATATATATATATATATATATATTAAATTTTAATATATAATAATATATAATAATATAACTATAAAATTATTATAATTATATTATATTAAAATATATTAACATACACATATACAAGTGGGATTTTATAAATTAATGTTAGAAGAGGTAATGATAGGGTATTTTAGGTGATATCATACAATACATGTCTTATATCATAAACTAAATTTAGACTTAAGATAATTGCTGGATATATATGTGTTCTACCCATTGTAAAATAGCTCTTAACTCATAAGGTAGCAACATACTTGATTAGTTGTTTTCTATTGTCAAGGGTGGATAGGGATGTTATAGTAACTACTTTTACTATGATAGAGCCCCACATTCGATGTGCAATGTGAATCAATGTTGCAATGTTGCTTCCATGGTGATAAGACATTGAGGTCCTAGAGTTTGTCTTGTAGCCTGTGTTCATCCATGCTACTAACATATTGATACCTAGATCAGTTGTGCCAATTATCTTATTTATGAGATTATTATTTATTAATACCTTATGCACAAAATTTGAGATGGGATCAACATTTATTAGTTTCAAGTGAGACACATTTTCAAATTTATGCTCTTTCACTTTGCAACTCTATTTCAACAAAGCATCAAGTAACATCTCTCCTGACATAACTTACACTTTGAGAACAACCGCTACTAACTTTCTTCTTCGCTATATTTTCTCTTTTTTATATGCTTGATTACTAGAAATATATACTTGAGACATTTAATAACATCTTGTTTAAGGATCTTATATTTCCATGGTCCATATAATAGCAAATAATTTTTTGGAAAAAATGTGTGAAGTTTTGAAATGACTAATATGATCACATTGTGTTTGAACTCTACTTTATTTACCTTTAAAGGTATCACTTATGAAAAATGTGATGTTATGGCAATGGGCTCTCCTCTATCTCCCGTAGTCGCCAACCTATTTATGGAAAAATTTAAAGACTTGGCACTTCACTCTTTCCCATTAAAACCCAAAAGGTGGAAAAGATAGTATGATGACACCAACTTATGTTGGAAACATGGCCTAGATAAATTGGAAGAGTTTCATTCCCATCTCAAAAATCAATTTTATAGCATTAAATTCAACAAAGAAATTGAGATAGAATAACAACTACCTTTTTTATATGTCTTCTTGCTTAGGAAGAAAGATGGCTCTTTAGCTAGGAAGGTTTATAGAAAAGGTACACATACAGACCTTTACCTTCATGCCTCCTCCCATCACCATCTTGAGCAAAAAATAGGATTCATCAAGACTTTAATTACAAGGGATTTTAAAATCTATGATGAGGAGACCATTGATCATGAAATCAGGCACCTGAATCAAGTTTTTAAGTTAAATGGACACTTTGGTAAACAAATAGCTAAGGCTATCAAGAAGGTTAAAGAAAATATTAACAAAACTAAAAGTAATGAGTCTTTCATAGAGGGCCCCATAGCTTATCTTCCTTATGTTGAAGGCATTTCTAATAAATTAGCTAAAATTCTCAATTGCAATAATATTAAGTCCACATTCCTTCCTATTAATAAGTTGTGTATAATGTTGGGGTTTGCTAAAGACAAGTTGGACCCAAATCTTAGAAGTGGAATCTATAAGATTGATTGTTCATGTGGTTTATCTTACATAGGGGAGATGGGAAGATCAGTTAAAATGAGAATTAAAAAACATTCGATAGAGATTTATTTAGAAAGGAAAGAAAAATTAGTGATTGCCAAACATTCATTTAAGTCGAAACATGCTATTGATATCGAGGAAGCAAAAAATTTGGTAGCAGATATCACTCCCATAAACGTAAGTTAAGAGAATCAATAGAAATATTGAAACATAATAAAAATTGAAACAAATATAATAGGTTATGGCTCAGTCATGCTTGAAAGACGGTAGTTTATAATAATTAGTTTTTGCTCTTCTAAAACGTAGGGTTGCACTCTTTGAATTCACTTTGTTGATTTCTTAGCTTGATTTCTTGTTTTTAATGATCTCTCTTGAATTGTTCAAAAAAAATTTAATAACTTAATTTTTTTTTCACTTGTTGATTAACTAATTTATTTATAATTTAATTAAAAAATAACAAATTCTAAATTTAATTTTTTAAAAATAGCTTTAATTTCGCTTTACTAATTTTGGTTAATATTAAAATTTATAATTAAAGATAACTATTTTTATTTTTATTTTAAATATGAATAATAAATAATAAATTGATTTAATTTTTAAATTTTTTACAAATTTCATAAGATTTTGATTTTTATAATATACATAAAAATAACTTCAACTAATAATTAAATAACTAATATTTTTTTTAATTAATTTATTTATAATATATTTTTTAATTTATAATAACATATTTTTATAATTCATAACTAATATGATTTTCGTAATTATTTATTTAGTTATTTTTATTTTTTAAGTTTCATTTTAGAAATTGGTTAATTAACCAAAGGTCGGAGGTATAAAGTAAAATTCATAAAACCGCGCCATTCGTATAAAAAAGACAATAGTTCTTAGCGGACAGGGACATAAATTGACGCGTAAATTGCGGATGACTTTGAATTAAACGTAATTGGCTTTAAATGTTGAAATGTTTGAGAATATTTTAAATAGTTGATTGCTAATAAAGTTTTCTTCGCCATTTCTATAATGTTATTTCTCCACTACCATCAGTTGGACAGGGACATAAATTGACTTTAAATCTTGACTCCTCCCCATTGACTGGCTATTTTATCAAATTGCGGAGTACACGTAATTGACGCAAACGTGATTGATTTGAAACATTAACCCTTTGAAGATTCTATGATTTTATGAAAATTAGATTTTTAACGTTTTAAGAAATATCTTGTAGTTTATGTTTTGAGTTATTAACTCTGATTATTTTTTTTTATTATTATTATTATTATTATTATTATTATTATTATTATTATTATTATTATTATTATTATCTTCTCAATAATGGATTATGATTGGTAATCTTTAATCCTTAACATACAAGTAAAAAATAAGTTCTTACGATTTAATTTTAGCCTTTAAATAAATTTATTAGTAAAAAATTCAGAACAAAGAGTTTATGATATAACTTAAAAAATAAATTCTTACGATTTAATTTTAACATCTAAATAATTTTATTAGTTAAAAATTCAGTACAAAGAGTTTATGATATAAACAATTAAGATTGACTAGAGACAGAGGATCATAAACAATAATTAATTTTTATTTTAAGAGTACGAAGAAATAAAAAATTTAAGATTATATTATTTGAATATAAATAAAAAAAAAATCTCTAAATACTTTTATTGAATTGTTTGTTTAAAATGTTAACTTACATTTTAGTAATGATCAATATTAATATATAATTAGTTAATTATTAATAATTAATATTAATGTATAGTACAATTAATCAATTTTAGTATATATAAGATTTTATATTAAAATTATTAACTAGCATAGATATCTTAAATACATTTATCTAAAATATGGCAAAAAATATCAATCTTGAGGCATTTATATTGTGATGTAAATTAGATAGGTGCCTCGAGATTGATATCTCTTGACATATTTTAGATAGATATATTTAATATATCTATGCTAGTAGCACTGACATGTGTGGCATGCACATTTAACAATAAATACCAATTAATGCATCATTTCTTGTTCATCCAAATAAGAAATATATATCACATTCAATGATAATTTAATAAAATAATTTCATATACATCAAAATGTGAAAATAAGTATAATATATGTGATATCAGAGTCAATCAATAATAATTAAAGAAAATAATTTCATATATCATAGTCAATTCTCATGATTTGTGTATGGATAATCCCCAAACTAGTCGTAAGGGTAGTTGTCATGTTCATCTCATTTGTATTGGTGTAATTGGAATTTTATGTGGAGTTGTATCTGCAAATGGAATTTGAGAGTAATTATCAAATTCTACCATAACATATGTAGGTGGCTTTGGTGGGGAACTTCTAAGTTTGTATACTATATACTTTGAATATATCCTGGAGATCCATTTACAAGTCTTGCTTATATCCATAGGTTGGAGGTTAACATTAGCCTTGCATCCTTAGCAATTAATAACTCCACATCCAATTCATCATTCTGACCCCCTAATGGATTGGTACTACCTATTTTAGTTGCAATGCTTTATGCAATTGATCCTTTTAACGATTCAAATTTCATTTTGTTATAGTTTCTCACATTATCATTTGTTACA
>JARHVA010000137.1:5857500-5915000 GCA_037957365.1 Torreya grandis | reverse complement strand
AACATTAAGAAATGGTGACGATGTCTGAGCTTAGTACCGATGGCATGAATTTTTGTAATTGGCTATTAAGATTTGTAGTAGGTGACAATTTCAATGGTGATTTCAATTACTTCAATAGCTATAACATCTCATGTTCAAAATTGTTGTTGTTTAGCTTCTTTATAAGCCCCCAAAAACTAGATGGATGGATCTTGTAAAGCGAACCACTCTCGCTATTACAATCCTTGGTTGCCATTGTAGGTTACACCTCTCAGTGTAATTATTCAATCATCATATGATAAATATATTGTCTTAAAGTATAAATAGATTTTAAAATATCTTCAATCCCATAATTATGTTAGAAGTGTTTACATGGTGAGTCAGTTACCTTAAAATGAATATTCTTCAAATATATCATGTTTTGTTAAAATTTTCCCTTTATTCACATAATCGACAGATTGATAGAGACATTTACCTTTAATTCCAACTTATAATCTAATCTACTCCAAATTCTTAACTCCTAACCTTGAGTGTGTAAATAAAATGATGTCAACTTCTCACAAGGACATTTGGTTCGGTTTTATTTGATATTAATTAGGTTCTAACTTAGAATTTATGTGAAACAACCAATCACAAATTTTAAACAAATTTTTCACTAAGGTTTCAACTTACATTTTAAGAGAAAAAACATACACTTTTATTTTGTCTATATTTGATGGTTAATCATGATATTGCTTATTTAATATTTTAATAAAAATAAAGATAATAACAACTATTTTTATTTTATGGGTAGGCACAAAATTCAATGACAAGTGTCACCAAAGGACAAGGATGATTTCTTGGACAAATTTAAAATAACTAACACTTTTAGTAGTTAAAAAATTCCTCCTCAAGGTCCAACGCATCCTTTAGAACCCTAAGTAACCAAAACTTAAATTAATAAGCCTATCAATATTATGTGCATAAATAAATAAATAAATTATGTCATAACCTCAAGCCATATTGTTTAACCAAACTTAACTTATAATTTAAATAGAGCCCAAGGGGATTGAACAAGGGACAACAATGAAAAAAAGATCAATATGGAAAAATATAATCAACATCCCATATTCTAGTGTAAGTATAAAAAATGATAAAAATAATATATTTTTTCAAAAGTGTAATTTTATTAATAAGAAATAAGGTACATTTTTGATCATATAAAAAATATGGGTGAAATATGTCAAACCTCAGATTGCAAAATTAGATTGAGGAACACAAGCCTCAAGAGATAAATTACATCACAACATCAAAAATAAATTATACATTAAATGTCTCAATATGTGTGGTTTAATAAAAAAATTGGTAAAATAAGAATTGTAAAAATAAGAAAAACCATTAGGAAACAAAATAAGAAATGATAGGTGAAGGAGGTCGAGGAAGAGGACTGTCTAGCTTGTCTCACTAACCACTAATACCAAGAGTATATGTAGTATCAAGAATGGGATCCCACCCATTTTTTTTTTAATATTTTATTCATAATTCTCTACCCATTGAGAGAGAGAAATGGAAAGACCTAGGTAAAGAAACTTGTCCTTTGGAGAATCTTTTAACTACTATCACCATTTTGCCTAAGTTGTTCAAACACATTGCCCCATGAGAAGAAGGTTGGTAGGAATAGGGAGAAGAGCTCCATATACTCTTCGACCATTGACACTAAATTCTTATTCCTTAGGCTTGAGAATGAGATTGATGGCTTGAAGGATATGGAGCCACATGACTAGGTACACATGGAACATTCCCAAGTGGTCTAAGAAGGTTTAGGGATGCTCCACTTGTAGGTGGACTCTATCCACATAGACTTAAATATGAATAAAAACATTTGAGATGATAATAACTTTCTTAGTCACCAAAAAAACCCTTTCCATGAATTGATTATATAAAATAGAATAGTTCCTAAATTTCCAAATATGAAAATCAATATTAGGTCTAAAATATGTGAAGATAAAGTCACATATTGCACATAGCATGGTCGATTCCCCAAGTAGAAACATTTTATAGGTAAATAATTTTGGAAAAATGGGTTGAAAAAGTGTACAAACCCATTTTTAGGCTGACTAAGCATGTAGGTGAAATTAGAATAAATTCTTAAAGGTCTTAACTTGATGTAAATTAAGGAAGATGGGATTTAAAACCCCTATGTAATTAAGATGGTCTTAAAATTGGTAGTCCTTTGTAAAGAATGCACTAGATAAAATGAGATTTCTTGTAATCAATAGGAGCTTTCCAAAGATTAATAAATCTTATAGAATAGATGGCATATAAAGACATTAATTTACACTAGTGGTTGAGGGTTTTACTTTAAATATGTTGGGTGGGAATATATGGTACTCAATATAGTGTTTCTATCATTAAAAGGGAATAGTTGTATTTTAATGCCAATATTTCCATCATGGGACTCTACATGAGACACCAATATTATGGATAGATATATCATGTATACAATTATGAATTTTATGAACTGAATTCACATCCTCAAGTTTAAGTTGGTATTTCATTCTTAACATCTCCCATGAAATCCACCCTCAAGAAACATTGCACAAAATGTCCATGATTGTATTTATTCCATTTTAAAAATTTATAAGACTCTTAATCCAAGGAACCATAGTGAAGGGGATATTACAAAAAATGAGGTTACAAGAATACTAGATAGAGTGAGAATTAATAGAGAGTAATTATAAATCCATTTGAAACATAAATGAGGTGATATTTAGGAATATTTTAGGATCTCTATATTATTTCAACCATAAAGGCATCACCAATCTTCAATGGCATAAGATAAATAATAATATAATGCAAATCATGTCCCTTCCATGACTTTTAGCCAAAGGGGTGTTTGGTTAATGCAATGCTTCAACAAAACCTTACATTATTCATTCCATTCTATGCTTCAACAATAGTATTAGGTATTTCTCCACTTGATAGATGATCCTTAAAAAAGACAAAATATATCAAGGAACTCCATACTATTCTTAACTGAATATTCTTCCTCCAATAGGGTAATAAAATAATTATCCACAAAATTCCCATTAATGAGTTGTCGATCATATTTGGGGAGATAGATGTGTTTCACAAACCATTTTCATGAGTGGTTGGAAAAAATGTAGCTAAATATCTCTATAACCATCACATATAATGACGGAACCAAGGGACAACCTTGCCTTATAAACCTAAAAGGCCCAAAATTATGATATCACAATCCATTAATCATAATAAAATATTTAACATCCTAAAACAACATGTTCATAATATGGAGAAAGTGATTCCAAAATCCTAGATCTTGAAACATAATAATGATAAATGGCTACACAATAATCTAAGAAACTTTCTCAAAGTAAATTTCCATAAGCATGGGTTTTTAATCGAATAATCTAGACCATTACGTACCTTACCATATTATAATGACATTAACCAAAATATATCTATGTTGGATGAACCCTTTTTTCTCACTTACAAAAATGAGGGGGAAGATATGCCTCAACTTGAGGGTATGGGATTTAATAATGATTTTATATAAAACATTTAAAATGAATATTAGTTTGAAATTTGAGATAATATTATGATCTATATCCTTTATATTAAATAAATTGGAGATCAAGACCAATAGTATCCCATAAGACCTAATACAACTTGAAATGGAATCCATAAATGTTGGGTGACTTTTCATAAGCCATTTGCATGGTTATTTCCTTGAGGTCATTTAGACAAAGAGGTCTATCATTGGAAACTCTCTGTGGTTTAGACAATTTTCATGGGACAAATTAAAAACATTGTAAGAACATTTTTTGACAGGCTAGGAATGAAGGCAGAGGGAAAAAACACAATGATAATGATACCAAAAATTTTGTAGGATGTATAGGAGGTTTTTTAATCCAAATATTTAAATATTGAATGGATTTAATTTTGTATACAACTTGTTGGAGTAGATAAGGGTAAAAAATTCTTGGTTAAATATATTTCTCACTCTAAATTAATACATTCTAGATCTGAGCTAAGCTCCCTAGGCCCTATATACTTCCACAATTTTGATATTTTATCTACATTGAGCAATATGAGATAGTAAGTTGACATTGAGTATAGAATTATTCAGTTCATGTGGAATCTTATGTAATTCATGGTATGAAGATTTTCCATCCTTTATCCTAAGTGTAGATTCTTACTTACCATATAGATTTAAAAATTTGGTAGCCCATATAATTGCATCATCCCACCAATCAATCAATTCCATGGCCCTTGAGGGTTTAATCACCATATTATAGATATTATTGATATGGTTTGGCTTCTCTCATACTTAAGATGAGCAATATTTAGGTAAAATTGAGACTTAGTTGTTCTAGTTTGAGGTGAGATAAATTCAATGGAAAAGTGAATAGGATATGGGAATGAAATAATTGCACCATAAAAAACATAAATTGGATAAGTGCCAAAGCTAAAGAAGGAGAATAAATCTTGCTCTATGAGTAGATCCTGATCCAAAATATTAACCATAATGTCATGGCATTGTCTTAGGTTGGACCAAGTGAACCAAGAATAAGCAAAATATCTTGTATTATGATGTTTGTGATATAAGAGACCTATTTTATTACTCATGTAAAATAATGTTTGTGACTAACCTACACACAAAATCATGGGGAGACAACCTTTCTTCTCTTTGTTGGATTCCACCATGTTGAAATCCCCATAGAGTACCTAGTGAGCATTGAGGATTGAATTTGATAGCCATCTCAAAAGTAAGGCTCTTTCAATGACATCATTGGAAGCATACAACTTGCCCAACTAATGACCTATAATCCAAAATAAAAAAGGTCAACACTATATACACATAATATTTTCAACTTTTATCAAAAACTAATGCTTTACATCTTACAAGAACCCATCAAGACTCAATCTCTCTGAGTGTGTTAGGTGAATATTTTGTCACCAGCTGACTGATGACTAAATGGTTACATCAACCATAGCATAAAGAGATTTATGCAGTAAAATGGGTGTGGTGACCACAACCAGAATGAGATAAATCTCTCCTCTCAATAAGGGGAGGTCCCCTATATATATATATATATATATATATATATATATATATATATATAAGCTGAAAATAGACATAGGGGTGAAATCATACCATCCATATCTCTTTTTTTAGAGATGATGTTCACAAAATAGAGGATAATTCTAGTGTAATTACTGAAGGCACTTCTCTTCTTTCAGAAGTGATATTTAGCCAACAACGGGATCCTTCTTGGGTAGTAACAGAAACCACAAGAAACCCACAAAAGCACAAAGTCTTTCATTGTTCCTCCCACTGATTAGGACAAAGGAACATAGTAGTTTGAAGCATAGCCTAAAGTCTCCATTTCAAATACAACAGAGTAAAAGATTATAAAGGATAAAGAGAGCTCAAAGTCTCTCTAGTATCCTTTACACAAAACATAGACTGAAGATAATTATTTTAGCACAAAATCTCCCATAGTTGGCTTTAGGACATATTCCAACTTATTTCCACTTGTTCTGCTTATTTTATTAAATGGACAAGACTGTATTTAGGAAAAAGACATAAGAACAATTTCCTAAGTGACACAAGCTATTTCAACACAAATTTTGAAAGGTCACCTACTTTATCATTCACTTAACAAAATATGATTAACAGTCTGAGCTCAAAGTCTTAGGAATGCCTTTCAATTTGGGCAGAGCTTCACTTTTTATAACAAAGAGATGGATGGTATGATTTTACCCCTGTGTCTATTTTCAGCTTATATATATATATATATATATATATATAGGGAACCTCCCCTTGCTGAGAGGAGAGATTTATCTCATTATGGCTATGGTCACCACACCCATTTTGCCACTTAAATCTCTTTATGTTGTGGTTGATGTAACCATTTCATCGTCAATCAACTAGTGACAGAATATTCACCCAATAGTTTTTGGCAACTCTGTTAGGGATCGAACAAGTAGTTTGAAGCCTCAAGCTTCAAATCGAAGCAGTTCCAATTCTTTTCCATTTTCATTTTACACTCAGGCAGATCCACTGTACATGTGAAGCCAAAGATCTCAAGGTATTTTTGACCCTGTATTTGAGTTGGTGCAGCTAAGTTTGATCTTTTCCTCCACCATCTCTCCTTTAGTGAACTAGGAGTTTTCCTCCTACAAACATTAGGTCCCCAGTAATAGGCAAAGCTTGTCTTTCCTCTACTAGCAGAGCTTTATCTATATATATCCCATAGAGATTTATTATCCCTGCCTTCAATAGCCACATCATGGCATCTCAATGCCCCTGGTGTAATACTTTTGGTCCTCTAAATCTAACCCCACCTCTACATGAGCTACCCTGTATCTCAAGGAAGAATTTTCCCAAGTCTTATGGTGATGAGAAAGTTCATCATGATGAAGATATTGTAGCATTTTACATATCCTGTGGTGTGATAAGCATTGAACATGAAGACATTGTAATTAGACTATTTGTGGAAACATTGTGAGGTGCAATAGTAGACTAGTTTTATCATTTGTAAGCATAAATAGTGACTGACTGGAACACTCTCAAAGCCAAATTTGAGGCTAGATTTAAACCTGCTAAAGATGCACACACCCTGTTAGCCCAACTTGCACAAATGAAGAAGGAGCCTCATGAACCCATGAGAGATTTCATTATTAAATTTGACAAGCTGAGGAATAGGATTCCCATAATTTCTCAACCGACATCTGAGAATCTCAAATTCTTATTCATCAATTCTCAACTTCCTGAAGTGAGTTTCCTGTTGTGGCAGGCTATCTACATAGATCTTGTTGCACCTCATACTTTGGCCACTGAGGTTGAAGATGATCTTATCTTGGTAGGAAAGATAAGAAGAGATCCTAATAGAAGTAAATCTTCTTCATCTTTTGAATATTCTTCTCCAGGTACCACCAATCCTATGGTGCAAAACCTAGCAAATGAATTGCTAGCTCTTAAAAAGAAAATGGCATAAGGGATGTCTGCTCCTCCTCCTTATTGGGATATACCAATGAGGATGTTTCCCAACCATTCATATCAGGGAAATACTACCAAAAATCAAGGGCAACCAAATCACCTTCCTCCCCCACTAGAAAAGCTTGCCATTGAAGCAACACCAACTAACTCAACAGTTGGTTATCTTTAAACTAAATCTGATTTTTCTTTCCAACCTAAGTTGAACCAAGAAGATGACACTGATATCTTTGTAGAAAGACAAGAAGAATTAGCTGGTGACTCCAACATTAGTTTTTTGAATTACCAAGATGAACCTAGAAGTAAAAGAGAAGCATTTAATGGATCATATGCTATATTTACCAGGTCTCGAAACCAGTCAGCTCAAAAAGTAGGTAAAGGAAAAATATGGGAAGAATCTCGACCAACAATATCAATTTCTAAATGAGGGTCTTCTCTACCTTTCCAATCAAAGGACCCAGTGATCACTAAAAAAGTAAGTACCTCAAATATTCCTTCACCTTCTACTTCAAATTTGTAGACCAATTTTACACCTAGTAAAACCTAGATTGATGGACTACCTTCCTCTATTTCTATTTCATTCCAGTAATTTGATATAATTGACCATGTTAAGAAGACAAAAATTCAAATGTTTGAGTTTAAATTCTTACAATCCAACCCTGAGCAGTTGGATAGGTTAGTTCAATACATCAAGAATAAAACTGTCCCTGTAGGATAAGAAATTTCAAAAATAACTCCTAGTTCCCCCAAGAACACATCCACCTAAAATAATATTGTGATTAATCCTCCATCTACCCTTGGGAAAATAGAACCATTTTATGTTTCCTTGATAAATGGTCATCAGTTGAATAATTGCATTAGGTGGCAGAATCTCTTGGTCTCATGCTGACTAAAACCTTTGGGAGATGTTTTTCCATGGAAAAAAAACAAGTGCCTCTACTAGGACAAATCAAAGATGCTCAATTTGAATTTGTGGCCTTCCCAGATAAAATAATTAAAATGAAAGTCCTGGTGGCTAACGTTTCAACCTCTTATGGCATTCTGCTTAGGTGAAATTTTTGCAAGGACATTGGTGGAGAATTGAGCATGGACCTATCTAAGGTGAGGATCCTTGTCAAGGTCATCATGCAAAGGCTACTTCCTAAGAATGAATTGAAGTACATTTTCACCCAAATGTCAACCCCTAAAGCTCAAATTTTGTTTGAGTCTTTAGGCATGGGTAACTACTTATTTTCTACTGAAGACATTCCTATTTTAGCAGATGAAATCTTACTAAGTGACAATCCAAAAAATTTAGATAAGACATTAGAAGAATTGGTAGGGTGTAGTAAACATGAAAAAGTATCTTCTCTCCCTAATGAGTAAAAATCTGAAAGAAGATCAAATTCTAATTATGTCTAGAATCTGGAATTCGATGTCAGCAATTCTTATACTAGTTTTAGAGCCAGAATTATCCTGATATCTCTTGAAGGAGATATTTTCCTATATTCATACAAGTTTTAGTTTAGAAATACCAACAATACCACTGAGTATGAATTGCTGCTGTTTAGATTAAAGGCTGCTCAAGATAAAGGTGTCAGACTTCTTCATGCCAAAGGAGATGTTGAACTGGTGGTTTGTCAGGTGAGGAACCTGTATCAAACTAAAAATGAGAAAATATGACATTATCAAAATCTAGTATGGGATTGCATTAAAATCTTTGATGCTTTTAGTATTTCTATCATGCCCAAAGAATTTGACAGTCATGTAGATTCATTGGCTGTCTCTACAACTCTCTTTGTCCCTTACCAAGATTTCAAAGAAGATAGATACACTATTGAGTTGGTCTTTCAACTAAGTGTACCTGATAATGTAAACCATTGGTAGGTGTTCAATGGTGACAACAAAATCATTATTTTTTTGGAACAGATGGACAACTTTGAACAAATTTATTTTGAAGGTAGTGAATCTCTATTGTAAGAATCAGCACCAAAAATAAATTCAAAAGCTGATGAAGAGTTCTTTCAGCTCAAAGGGAATAAAAATCCTAAAGGATTAGCTTCTCTTGAGAAATTTTTTGACAATCCTGATAGGTTTATCAAGGAACATCAAATGGATTCAAAATCCTCCAAGATTTTGATCAAATAAATTTGAGTACAGAAGACAATCCAAAAATGGTCAACATTGGAAATTGTTGTACCTCTGATAAAAAACTCAAATTTATCACTTTGCTTCACCATTACATTGATGTTTTGACATACTCTTATGATGATCTGAAATCTCTTAGACCTAAATAAATCCAACATGAAATTCCTCTCAAGATTGGGTCATTGCCTCACAAGCAGAAACAAAACAGTACAACCCTAGGATATCAGGTACTATTCTTTCTGAGATATAAAAAATGTTGAATGCAAGAATCAGTTTGCCAATCCGTCATTCCATCTAGATTGCGAACATAGTCCCTATGAGAAAGAAGAATGGATAAATTTTCCTGTGTGTTGATTTCAAAAATTTGAATCAGTCATCTTTAAAATATAACTATCCCCTACCCATCATGGATCAACTACTTTAGATAGTGACTAGCGCTAAGATGTTATCAATGCTAGATGGTTTTTTGGGATATAATCAAGTGAAGGTTGGTGAAGCAGACCAATATAAGACTACTTTTACAACACCTTGGGGCACCTTTGCATATTTTAGAATGCCTTTTAGCTTGATTAATGCTAGCACCACTTTCTAAAGAGTGATGGATCTTGATTTTAGAAATGACATGGGGAAGTTCATTGTGGTATACCTTGATGACTTAACAGTCTTTTGTAATCATTGTTCTGATCATGTGCATCATCTACAACAAGTGTTGGAGTGATGTAGGCAAAATGGTATTTCTCTTAATCCTAAGAAATTAATTTTTGGGGTTACAAAAGGTAAACTTCTCGATCACACTATGTCCCAAGAAGGCATAAAGATTGACCCAGAAAGGGTCAAATCTATTCAAGAGCTTTCTCTTCCTAACAGTAAGACCATAGTCCACTCATTCTTTGGAAAGGAGAACTTTCTGTTAAGGTTCATTCCTAAATTTGTAGATAAGACTTCCCACATTGTCAATATGATGAATGGCAAAGCCACTTTTAGCTAGACTGAAGAAGGCAAATTAGCATTTCAAGACATCAAGGAAGCTAAAACCCATGCCCCAATCCATTTATGTCCTAATTACACCAAAGACTTTGTGATGTATAGCTATACTTTTGTACACACGCTTTCAACCATCTTGGTTCAGCAGAACAAAGAAGGTGTGGATTCTCCCATATCCTTCATGAGTTGTCCTCTCAAAGCTCATGAGCTAAAGCATTCAAACATGGAGAAGCATGCATATGTTGTGGTAAAAGTGGTGAAACACTTCCATTTTTACATCCTAAACTCACACACTATTGTTTTGGTTCCTGACACAATAGTAAAGTCCATTCTAACTCAGTAGGAGTTTGGGACTAAAATGGGCAATTGGATTGCCAAAATCCAAAAGTTTGATCTTGTTATCAAGCCTATGAAGCTTGTGCATGGAAGAGGTCTATGCCAATTAATAAATGATAACATACCAAAAGAAGCAGAGTATGAAGAAATAAAAGTTGAAGACATGCCAATAGTTCTCTTTGTCTCCACTACAAATGAGTGGTATTTGAATATTGCTTATTTCCTTACTTATGGTGACTGTCTTGCTCATCTATCTCATAAAGAAAAGAGGACTATTAAGCTGAAAGCTACCAACTTTATCCTATGGGACAATGGTCTATACAAGAGGAACCTTGATGGGGTGTTCCTTTATTACATGGATAAAGTGTAGCAGAACAAATTTTTGGATTCATTCCACAATTTGGCTTGTAGAGGACATTTTTTTATGCCTATGACTTCCCATAAGATTATACAAACTAGGTATTATTAGCCTACTCTATTTTGAGATTCATATGATTGGATGCGTAGATGCGAGCTATGTCAATAATTTGTTGGCAAACCCAAGTTAGTTGCATTATCTCTCAAGCTTGTTGTGATAAAAGAGCTATATTAGT
This sequence comes from Torreya grandis, assembly GCA_037957365.1. Lineage (NCBI taxonomy): Eukaryota > Viridiplantae > Streptophyta > Pinopsida > Cupressales > Taxaceae > Torreya > Torreya grandis. Next base: position 5,903,978 of record JARHVA010000137.1, on the reverse strand, counting down.
AATGGGGAATTGATTTCATTGGCACTGTAAATCCATCCTCAATTGCTAGACATGATTATGTCCTCACAGTAACAGACTACTTTACCATGTGGGTGGAAGCCATTACAGTCAAGCATGCTACTTCAGAACTAGTATGTAATTTCCTCAAGAAAAATTTTATTTCCAAGTTTGGGGTCCCAACCAAGATTGTAACAGACAATGCAACCTATTTCTCTTCTCATGAGATTACCCAGTTCTATTACTATTATGGGATTATTCTCTCCCACTCTTTTGACTATTATCTATAAGGAAATGGTCAAGAAAAATCAAGAAATAAGAACCTGGTGACCATTGTCAAGAAGTTGGTAGATGACAATCAGAGAACCTGGCATAAAGCATTTCTTGATGCTTTATGGGTAGATAGAATTAAACCCAAGAGGGCAATTGGTATGTCCCCATCCCAACTTTTGTATGGTCTGAATACAGAGATACCAATCACCCTAGAATTACTAGCATTAAAGTTAGTGAAGGCAGTGGAAGATTCAACTCTTGAAAGTTCCATCGACAAAAGGATCATGTGCTTTACTGAACTAAATGAGCAACAAACTATCGTGGTGGACTGAATTGCTACGCATCAAAGTCTGGTAAAGAGACTCTTTGACTAGAAAGCAAGAATCCATGATTTTTAGATTAGAAATCAAGTCTTGTTGTGGGATAAGAGGAGAGAGCCAAAAGGGATGCATGGAAAATTAGATTCCTTGTGGAAAGGCCCATTTTCCATTCATCATTTAAATGGTGAAAATAATTTCTTGCTCAAATATCAAGATGGAACGCCATTTGCTCTACCTCACAGTGGGAAGCATATGAAGCACTTCAATCTTTGAAGTATGAAATAAGTCTAGTTGTACATTTGTATATATCTATAGTCTTTCTTTGTTTTGTGTTTTTCATTTATTTTTGGCACCATTTGGTTTTTAGCACCTTTCCTTTTGGGTAAGCATGACTCCATAGCCCAATGTCATAAATGAAGGCACTGAGATTTTGATTTCTACTCCCTTCAATTGATTTAATTTTCAATCAATGGAAATTCTCCAACTGGAGCCATCTATTATTCCCAAAATCTATCACTTGCTATTTTGGATAACATGTCGATCATTTTGGTCCTATAAGATAAAATGGTCTCTTTCTTTCTTTCAAAATGTTCTGAGCAGTTGCCGTTTCAGCTAAAGAAGTCATAGGTTTAATAGGTGGGCTTTCTCAAAGAGAAGTTCAAAACACTTAAGGCATTTCATTAGTGTTTTAAAGATGGTTTAATGCTGAGATTCAATCAAAATACTTAATGGTAGGATTCAAATAATTGGAATGAACCATTGAACTATTAAACCATTAAACCCCACATTCACAAGGTTTAAAGTTTTAACGACTTTGGCAGACTTAAAGAATAAAAGGATTCACAAAGTTAAGATTGAACCATTGAACCTTGAAATTCGAAAGGTTTAAAGGTTCAATGAGTTCAACGAGTTCAAAAAACTCAGAGAATGAAAGGATTTAGAGAGTTTGAAGCTTTAAAGGATTCAAATAAATAAAATGAATCATTGAACTATTAAACCTTGAACTTTGAAGCTTCAAAGGTTCAAAAGGTTCAATGGGTTCAAAAAGTTCAAAGTTAGATCAGAAACTTTGAGCAAATGGATGAATTAGAATATTCTAGAAAGAGGTTGAACTAAATGTTTCAAAGAAATGGTTCAACTGAAGAAGAAAACTAAGTGAACGCGACCCTTTACAAAACATTGAATCGATGAACCATTGAACCATTGAAAATTTGAACTAAAAGAGTTCAAGGTTCAAGGTTCAAGGAGGTTCAAATAAAATGGTGACATCCCTATGGATGTTAATTTTAGGTGATGGAATAATCATTGATATTCACAAGACCTGAGAACAAACTTAGTGACCAGCCAAAAAAAGAGTCGAAGAAGCTAGCTGAAATTGAGAAGATAGCCCCAAGAGCTCAGATTGCCAAGGAAAGACAAAATGTGGCAAGGAAAGAGGGAAAGACTATAGGAAATCTAGAAATATTTGTAGAAGAGTTATTCTAGTAGATGAAACAGTCCCCCAGGCAGACATCGGAAAGAGCAAACATTCAAAGGCATGGCCTATTTTTTTGCATTAAGTAAAGGCAAATAGACAGCTGTGTAAGCATCATAAAGAATAATAGACAACCCATGATTTGGAGGAGACATGTGAGATGATTCAGAACACCAAAGTCAAGGCCGATGACCTATTCTAGCATGGCCCTTTCATAGATATTCAATGCATTCAATTCAGCATGGGTCATTTTCTTGAAAACAAGCAACCAATTCTTTCTTGTGATTCTATATATTGTAATCTCTCATTTTGTATAAGGGAGATCTCTCTGTTATTGGATGTGAAGCTCTACCAAAATTGAAAGGCATTTCTCAGACTTTGAGCTCAGACTATTAATAATATTTTGTTAAATGAATGACAAAACAAGCGATCTTTTAGACTTCATATTGGAATAAGCTTGTGTCATCTAGGAAATTATTCTTATGTCTGTTTCCTAAATACAATATTTTCCATGTAATAAAACAAGTAGAATAAGTGGAAATAAGATGGAAGATGTCCTAAAGCTGATTATGGGAGATTTTGTGCTACCACAATTGTCTTCAGTCTGTGTTTTGTGTAAAGGATACTAGAGAGACTTTGAGCTGTCTTTATCCTTTGTAATCCTTTTAGTCTATTGTAGTTGAAATGGAGACTTTGAGCTACACTTCAAACTATTGTGTTCCTTTGTCCTAATCAGTGAGAGGAATAATGAAAGACTTTGTGCTTTCATGGTTTTCTTGTGGTTTTTGTTACTACCCAAGAAGGATCTTGATGTAGGCTGAATATCACTTCTAAAAGAAGCGAAGTGCCTTCAGTATTTACACAAGAATTATCCTCTATCTCGTGAACATCATCTTAGAAAAAAGAGAGATGGATGGTATGATTTCACCCCTGTGTCTATTTTTAGCTTATATATATATATATATATATATATATATATATATATATATATATATATATATATATATATATATATATATATATATGTATATATAAATAGGGAACCTCCCATTACTGAGAGGATAGATTTATCTCATTATGGATGTGGTCACCACACCCATTTTGCAACATAAATCTCCTTATGATGTAGTTGATGTAACTATTTTTCCCTTAATCAGTTGGTGACAAAATATTCACCCAATAGAGTGTACACCCTAAGGGGTGCATCAAGAAAGGGGTGGGTACACTATTGATGTTTTTAATGATTTTTATCCCTTATTACCACATTATTACCAATCTAACTAGATTTTAAACCATTATCTGAGTTGTTACTCCTCCTTTTCACATTCCTCCAGTATTTTCCCACTTTTTGTCCTTCATTTTCTCACCTCAATTAGCTTTTATCATTTAGTTGTATTAGGTCAACTAGGTTGATCTGGTATAGTTTTGGGTGATTTTCACATAGGAAATAGTTTGGCTCTTGGCTGACCTAACTCATGACCTAATACATAATCATTTTTTGGCTGACCTAACTCATGACCTAGATTTTTGTAAGGGTTTAGGGTCAAATCCACCTATATATAAAAGAAAATTTCATCATTATTTCATATGCAACAAATATTTATTAGTCACTTCTACATATTTACAATCTAGTCTTCCACCATTCTGTATACACATAATATTTTCAAACTTTTATTGATTACTGACACTTTATATTTTGAAGGAACCTATCAAGTCTTAATTTATTTAAGTGTATAGCTTAAGTGGTATAGTAAAACAGGGGTGGGAAGACCATTAGTGCTTCATAAGATTGTTGTTCCTTTTACCAATTTCCATCTACACTCTTGCTTCCTTAAACCATGACCCCTAGGCTTATTCTTCTCTTTCATATCCGTTCTAGTCATTATCATGATTTATTCCTTTATTTTTTACCTTATTACCCTTTTGAATTGTTTAATAAACTAGTTGACATGGTTGACATAGTGTGTTTTGGGGGCACTTTATCTCTTTTGGTTTGTTATCCTCCTAGCCAACCTAGCATAGACCTAGTGAGTTAGCCCAAAAATGTGCAAAGTCGACGTGGTTGACCTAGTAGAGTCAACATGTTTGAAATTTTTATGTAAGATATACCTATATATACAAGGTCATTTACCACCATTTTAAGAGACATTTGAATTAAGTAAATAAGTGTGAATTAACATCTACTTGTTGACCATTTTACTTGAGGAGTAAAGCTTTAAGGTTCAATACTTTCTTTGGAGCTCTGATCTTATCTTATGGTGATGTATTTTGGATGCTTAGGTAGGTTGTTTAACCTAGAGATTATTTATCTTGGTTATCCTTTCAAACCATAAGAATCTCTTGTGAATCACCTTGGCCAAGGGAGAGATTGAGGCTCGACAGGTTTGTCTTCAAAGGTAAGTATTCCTAACTTTATTTCTCATTTGTAAGAGTAGATAGATAATGTTGTATATCTTATTCTCTTCCATATATTAGGATTCCATATACATTGATGTGAGTATATGTCTCCCATACATGTTTATTTTAGATGTTGTTTATTTATTTTGTTTTAGTACCCACTTTGTTCCACAAGATTTGGTGCGCACTATATTAATTTACTTTTCTTGTTATTAGGATAGTTTAATTTCCTATTTGTTAGTATAAGTGAAATATCAAATCATAGGAATATTTTAGGGTTAGTGTGATTGTGTTAGACTATAGGATTTAGAATCCTTCCTATCATGTTATGTTATGACAAGTGATACCCTAAATGGTCTACTAAATCCCCATTGGTCATGCTCCCAATTAACAAGTGTATACCTAATTATAAGTGTAGGTGTGATCTATTTTATTTGATCCAATGTACATCATACAATTCCAATTTCATATATTCTAGTGAACCTGACGTGAACTAACCCTTGTAGGATTTGTTCATTTTTAATTTATTTATTTCAATCTCTTTGCCATCATTTCTATCATATATTTTGACATACTAGTTTGATTCTATCGACCTAGTTATTTTTTTCTATGTATAGGAACAAGTAACTAGATCAATTAGCTCAACCCAATACATGTTTTTAGCACTTTTTAGACTTTCAATTTAGCCTACTAGGTCAACCAGGTTAACTTAATACACTTTTTTAGCTCTTGTACTAGGTTCTTGAATAGCTTGGTTGACTAGCCTGACCTACTTATGCAAATTGGATCAATTTCCTCCAAAGTTCTTGATCAACAATCTCCTTAATTTACATCTCTGAACCATCAAGGTTAGTTTTTTTATTTTATATCTCTTTATATTCTATACTTTTTTTTCAATTTTTTAGACTTCTCTTATATAACCAACTAGATCGACCTAGTCAACCTAGTTCTATATTTTGTGTGTTGTCTAAAATAACTAGGTCAACCTAGTTGACCTAGTAGGTTTTCTAGACCATATCTTTAGTAATACTAGCTCAACCTATTCAACCTAGTTTTGTGTATTGTGAAGATAGTGTTTTTACTAAACCTTTGAAACAAGGTATGGTAAAAGCACTATACCTTGTAAATTAATCACATATTTTCTTTCAATTATATACATGCTTAAAATAGTTTACATAGTCTAATTAGGAGGCATTTAATTAAACACATAGTTTAAATATTTTTTATTTATGCACACACAACCAAATCACATAACATCAACAATCATTTTAACATTTGACTACCTAGGCCAACCTACTTAGATTTCATCACCAAGGGGGAAGCTGACTTGATGCTCTAGTCAAGTATAAAACATGGTTAATGGTATATTTTGGCTAAGAACCTAACACCCTTATCATTATGGTGTGTGAAGCGAGATGGTAGGCCCCAATACCAAGCTTGTATCATTTCCACTACAATCCCTTTCATCCTAAACTCACCTAAAACCATCCATAGATTGCTTTCTAGTACCTTGCTTATAACCAACTCCCTATCATTTAAAATTATTCTTAATAATCTAATTAATGTTCTAGGTTGATCAATTACCTACATCTACCTTTTAATTTTTTTCTTTCTCTTTGCTTAATTATGTGTGAATGAACTTGGATTAGCTAGTGTTGGTATAAGGTTTTATTGTGTATGCATCAATTGGATTGGCTAGTGCCAATTAAATTGACTATCTTTTTACTTTTAGAATTTATTTTATTAGATCAACTATAAAATATCTTGTTTTATTTCACAAACTTATTATCAACTCTTTCTTTTACTTCCTATTCACTACACTCGATCGACCCTATCGACATAATATCTTTTTTAGGCCCTGTATAATGTACTAGGTTGACTTAGCTGGCATAACACTATTTACAAGTTTTTCCCCCTTTCTATTAGTGTCTATTTTATGCACAAGAAATACAATTTCCCTAATTAATAAATAGGGAAAAATAAAAACCTACACTAATAATATCTACATATCAGTCAAATGAGTACTCATCCTATAGGCTTGAAGTACTAAAATAACAATCCATGATCTATATTTTTTAGGTTACAAGATATATATTTGCATGTACTAGCATATAACATTCTAAAATATTGTTAACATAGATACAAAACACATATGGGAGAACTACATATTGTTTAGGCCCTTTTCATAGTAGTGTCTATGTAGGCAACACTCATTGACAAAGGGGTATTTGAGGTCAATACGACACTATGAGCCCACTAACTCAATTTATGAAAGGTAAACTAACCTGAGGTGTATATATATGGTTTTACCTATAAAATGTGATACAAAACCTATGCACAATATCTAGATACACCAAATAAAAGGTGATATAAAAGATAAAAATACCTAGGTGATCACATCTTGGTAAAACAAACATTCTATATAGGATAATTACATCACTATTTAGATAGTAGCATCATCACAAGTGTCCAAAAGTCAATGCAAGTGTCCAAGAAGCCAAAAATAATATTTATGGAATATGATGATTAGTTATTGAGCATAAAACAACTTATTTCCACACCCATACATCTTAGATCTGTCTGTGCACCACTACATAAAATAAGTGTTATTTTTGTTTCATGATAAGACAATAAAAAGTACTATCTAGAATTGTAGTTTATATATCTATCATATTTTATAGATCAACATTGAAATTGAATATCATAAATTATATTATTTAATTGGCCTACTTTAGGAATAGTTTACTCTATGCTTGATTGGGCTATTCCTCCTAAGACTTGATTCCAAAAAGGTTTAAGAATTTTTTTAACTTGACATGAATCCTTTATTATATTAACCACTAAAACTTATATTACTACTTCAAGACCACATATTCGTATGAGACATACACATACAAGATCATAGATTCTACACATTCAGATTTGGTACATATAGATGATCCTTGATAGCATGACCAATTTGTTTCTAACACATTCATAATATATAACAATCTATGAGTATCCATTGGATTGAATCTTCAATTATCCCTCTTTCTCCAAAATTTATTAAAAATTAAAAAAATAAAAATATTTCAAATAATAAAAAAAACTTTCCAATAACTCAAAAATTCCACATATATTTAGCATTTCACTTTTTTAAAGATTTTTCATAGTTTTGTACTTCATGTTAGTATATAACATATGTTTTATATACAGAAATATCTTTTATAGGTACTTAAGTGTGATAAAATTATAAATTAGACCCATGATATCTCAAGCATGCAAATGTTGGACATTTCGTCTTCTAGTGTGATACATTACGTTGGGGGCATCTTGGTTATATATGATCACGATTGAAATAAGTAATATTTTTTAATGATAATTTTACATAATATTATTGAGTTTTTATATCTTAAACATACTTATATTCATGTTGATATCATACACAATGTCTTTGACACATTATTCTATATGACATGTTGCTAACATGTGTATATAGGGAATAATATGGCATACTTATGCTAGTTGTTTATAATTACTTCATCTATTTACATTTGCTTACTTGAGTGTATTTATTTTTTTATTTATTTGTGTTACTTTTGAACATTTGAAAATGTTACTTTCATTTTTTGGACATAGTTCCCTAAGTGTTTCTTGTTTAGTTGGTGTATGGACATTTTCACATCTTCCACTTGAGTGTGCAGTATTTGAATATGCCTCTTGTTTATGATCTCCTTTAACCCCTCTTTTGTGACATTTGGGTAATATTTCATGTGTGATTTATTATTTTATGAAATTTTTATCTTATATATAGTACCTTGACTCATATCACACATATTAGGGTTTGTTATGCATGCATACTAAAAGATTCGTTGATATTTCTACTTTAGCATGACAATACTTTATGATTATTTACTACATGACTAATAAAAATAAAACATAGTTGAATTATCATTTTTAGATAAGGTTATTATCAATTTTAAAATTCCCTCACCTCAAAAATGGGGGCATGTCATAAATACGTGAATACACATAGACACAATGGGTAGAATTTGATTCAATTTACATAGTTTACGCAATAGAAATATACATTTGGGACATAATTATATGAATTGAACACATATTTGGGTTAATGTTTCTCACATTTATGATACATATTATACAAATGTAATAGATTAGATGTTACATTTTGACAAATACTTCATCTTGAGACATATTTGAGGTGTACATGCATGAAATTACACATATACATTAGGACTATATTCATATTTATGAACCAACCTTACCAAGAAGCATAACTTGGACCTTTATCTATTTGTAGGAGTTGGATAATTTTTATTCATGTGATTAATATTTTTCACCCTCGATGGACTTGGATCTATTATTATATTATATCAGTTTGATATGGTTACACCATTTGATTGGGGAGAGATTGGTTATACTTGTGTTATAACATTGAGATTTTGTGCTCTCGATGGAATTAGCACAATTCATCCCTATATTATATTTGGGTCATTATCACCCTTCAATTTTTCTCTTCACATTCTAAGGTTTAGTTATGAACCTCTTTTCAAAGGTTTAACTAGGAAGCATCTCTACCAAGAAAAACTACCAAGGGGAACATGTTTGATTCGACACATAGGTGTAATCCTTATTTAATTTATTTCTTTAAAGTTATTTAAGACTATTAAATTTGATATTATATGTGCTAACTGCACTTGTAACATGATCTTGGTTATAGGTCATTCAAATTTAACAAATTTGATCAAACTCAAGTACAAACAAGGTGTGTTTTACACACCATGGTATATTTTATTTCCTTTAACTTAATAATTTCATCCTTATGCATTACTATATTAAAGGTTTGGGAGCGTGATCACCCTCCAATTCTCCTCTTCACATTATAAATTTCAGTTATGAACCTATTTCTAATGCTTGAGTTAGGAAGCATCTCTATCAAGACAAACTACCAAGGGGCAACATGGTTGTATCAACATATAGGTGTAATCCTTCTTTGATTTATTTATTTCAAATAATTTAACATTATTAAATTTAATATTATATGCACTAACTACACTTGTAGCATGAACTTGGTTATAGATCATTCAAATACAACAAATTTGATTGGGCTCAAGTAAAGATAAGGTGTGTTTTACATACCATGGTACACTTTCTTTCCTTTAACATACTAATTTCATCCTTATGCATTACTATATTAAAGTATTGGGGTCATGATTACCCTCCAATTCTCATATTCACATTCTAAGGTTCAAATATGAAACACTTTCCAATGCTTCAACTAAGAAGCATCTCTACCTAGACAAACTACCAAGGGGTAATATGGTTGCATCGATACAAAGGTGTACTCCTTTGATTTATTTCTTTAATGTAATTTAAAATTATTCAATTTGAGATTATATGCACTAATTACACTTGTAACATGATCTCAGTTATAGTTCATTCAAATACAACAAATTCTATTGGACTCAAACAAAGACAAGGTGTGTTTTACACACCATTGTACACTTTCTTTCCTTTAATCTAGTAATTTTATCCTCATGCATTACTAGATTAAAAGATTGGAGGCATGATCACCCTCTAATTCTCCTATTCAAATTCTAAGGTTTAGTTATGAACTTCTTACTAATGCTTTAGCTAGGAACCATCTCTCCCAAGATAAATTACCAAGGGGAAACATGGTTACATCAACACACAAGTGTACTCTTTCCTTGATTTATTTCTTTCAAGTAATTTAAAATTACTCAAGTTGAGAATATGTGTACTAATTACACTTGTAACATGATATTTGTTATAGGTCATTAAAATAAACCTAATTTGATTGGACTCAATCAGAGATAAAGTGTGTTGTACACATGGCATGGAATACTTTCTTTCTTTTAACTTAATAATTTCATCCTTATGCATTACTTGAAGCATTGTGTTAAAATTGTCTTATATACTTAAAAATTATATTACAAGGCTCTATCCTTTATTTTGACTTTCCTTGTATATGAAAGGCTCATACTTACCACCTCACTTTATCTAATTACTTATTTTTTAATCCAATCTAGACTAATTTGATTATCTATATCACCTATAACCACATAATGCATGAAATTTGATATATATCCTTCAATGCTAGTTAAAATGCCTTAAAAACTTTCCTCCACCCTAGACAACTGTGTTCAAGATAAGACAATAACATCAATGTTATTATCCTTGTTTCAATGAAATTATTCTTGCCCTACAAGCACATAAATTTTAAAATATTTTTTATTTGTACAAGTTGGCCTAAGAATGTATTTAACCCTTTCATGAGGATCATTTCAAAATAAATAGTATAAATACAAGTCAAAACTAATTCATTTGGACATCAATAAATCATCTCTCAAGCTTAGATATACTATGGAATTACAAAGTGCATAGCTAAGCTATTCTACCCTGGGCAAGTGCATAGTGTTAGGGGATAATTGTTTAGACATTTGAACCAAAACATGTATGTGTTATAGACATGACACATATGCATATTTTCCATAACCAATACATATTTTTTCAACCTAGGCTTGAGATAATTTAACCTAAATCCATACACATTATAACATGTACACATTTATCTAGTCAACATAGCATATACAAATTATAGTGTTCACACTACTTTTATGTTGCACAAAAAAAGAAAAAAATTCTATTGGAAGAGGTAGATGGTTTAATAAAATAAAAGTTTACATTTTTATTGTTACATTTATATTCCTTAAAATTTAAATTTATTATAGTAAATATAATAAATTACGGTCAATTTATATTCGATAAATTTGGTCTCATATTTTCATACCTTAAAATGTGGGATATAGTTTTCAAAATCCAATCTGCTCAGTACTTAGGCATTTTCAAGGTCTTAATATTGAACCTATGGATTTCAAGTCATAAATTTTGCAATTGATGTCCATTTTTTGTAAACATATGGTCATTTTAAAGGCTTTTATGCCTTCCAAATTATCTTCTAGAATTTTTAGGATTCTTAGGTTTGTCAAAATTGACATTTACAAACCACTCCTTTTGAATTCAATCAAATGTGGTGTGATTTAAAAAACATAGGACACATGGATGATTACACACATAGAACAACCACTTTGTGTTTATTTCACTTACTCGTCATCCCTTTTTCATCCCTAATCATTTTTCCTCATCCCTTGTCATCCCTAATCATTCCTTACTTATCTGTCAACATCTTTAATCACTCCTTCATTGAGCTTTGACATCCTTGATAATCTCTAATCCATCCCTCATCATCCTTAATCCATCCCTAATTGACCTTCATCATCTATCATTATCCCTCATCATTCCTAATCATTATTTCATCATCCTTCATGATCCATAATCACTCCATCCTTACCCATCCTCATCCTTTAGCACTTACTAATTGACCGTCACCACCCCTCATCATCTCTAACCACTCCCTCATTAACCCTCCCTATCCCTAATCACCCCTAATTACTATTTCATTGTCCTTGATATTCCCTAATAACTCCATCCTCATCCCTTCTCATCCATAATCACTCCCTCATTGACTCGTACAATCCCTAATCACTAAATCCTCCTACTTAGTGACTCCATCATTGAACCTCACCATTGCTCATCATCTACAAGGACTCCCTCATCATCCCTCATCATCTCTTCTCACTCCCTTATTATCCCTCTTCATACTTAATCACTCCATCCAATACCTTGATGGTGGCTATAGTAGCTTCCCACTTATGATGGATTGGCTTATGTTCCAATTCTAAAATTTACTCACTAAAATAAGGAAAAAAGAAAAAAAAAATCACTCATCCTATTTCACTCAAATAATGAGCTCAGAGATATCATCTAATTATCTGGTGGGATTCAAATATATATATGGTGATTCATACCAAGACTATAGAAAGAGTGTGTATCACTGTATCCCTATACTAGAATATATAGGCAATAAATTGATCAAAGGGTGGGATGAATGTTTTTTATGTTTACATATATATATTAGGATTTGGGAATCTATTAATCCTAATCCTAGAGTTGAGTATCCAAATTTATATCTATATAGATAGGGGTGACTATAAACTAGTTGAGAATTTTAACCCTATCCCCATAGTTAAATTCTCATTTTCTCTATATGTCATTAAAACTATGTCCATAGTAGACGAGATTGCTAGATAGATAGATAGGCAGTCACCATTTTGGTAAAGTGTGTTCCAATCTAATAATAGATAAAGTGTGTTTCGAAACCCAATTTGATTTATACCTAACCTTTTCTATATCCAGATTGATATATGAATGGAATAAAGGGCATATTACTTAGTCCATTATATCGATGAGGGGCTGATTATATATTTAGCATATATCGATAGCCCTAAAATCCAAAATATGGCCCTATTTTACTCTAAGTATTGCCTAATCTCCAATATACTATATCACATAGAAATATACATTACCAACCATAAATATATTGGAAAGAGTGATAATGAATGAGGAGGGAGTGATTAGGGATGATGAAGGAGTGATTATAGATGATGAGGGGTGATGAGGGAGTGGTTATGGATAAATAAGGTCATTAAGGGAGTGATTACAAATGATAAGTGACAATGAAAAATTATTAGAATGTATCTATATATAAGGGTAATATTTATTATTTGGTTGAGCTTATCTACTTTGTGTGTGCAAGATTGATTTCTTTTGTTTTTTCATATTAAATGGTCACTAAAGCACATGTTTCAAATGAGGAGGAATTGTCCAATCCATATTTTTATAGGAGAGGGGGAATTATAACCTATATAGAGAAAGAATGGCTATGGATGATCAGGCACAAGCAGAAAGCCACCAAACTCATGATAAAGGTATTAAAGGGAGTTATTAGGGATGAAAAAAGATATAAGGTGAAGAAAATATAAATATTAGAAATGGAACCTTCCTTTTTCTTACTCTTTGACATAGATGAATAGGTAGGTAAATCTTCTATTGGCTTATATCAAGTACATGAAGTTTGAGATTGGGGTAGGGCCTTTGGAATGGTCACCTGCATATATCTATGGTAAGGCCCCCATTCTTACACTATCCTTTGATATCTTTATTTGGGAACAAGGGCATACTCATAATATGATAAAGCCCCATTTTGGGATTTAGGTCTCATAAGTCCATGCCAAAGCTATAAGTAATCCCTCTTTGATAAAATAGATTAAGGCATATGCCCTATGTTCCCTTCATAAATCAAGTTGGGTATAGATCAGGTTGGGTATATATTGAATTGGCTTGGGAAACACATTGTACCAACTACCATATTAGATCACATTCTATCAAATTGGTGACCACCTATCTATCTATTTGATAATTTGGTCTACGATGGACATCCTCTCAATGACATTTATAAAAAATAAGAAGTCAAATAAGGTGTTGGGGATGGAATTCTCAACTAGTCTCCCATCATACCTATATATATATAGACACACACACACACACACACACACACACACACACACACACACACACACATGTATATATATATACATACATATATATATATATATAAAATACATATACATATATATATATATATATATATCTGTGTGTGTGTGTGTGTGTGTGTGTGTGTGTGTGTGTGTGTGTGTGTGTGTGTATTTTTTATTTATTTATGTATATATATGTATATATGTATGTATATATATATATACATATATAAATATATGTATACATATATACATATATATACATATGTATATGTATATATATATATGTATATATATATATATATATGTATACATATACATATGTATATATATGTATATATGTATACATATATTTATATATGTATATATATATATATACATACATATATACATATATATACATAAATAAATAAATAAATACACACACACACACACACACACACACACACATATATGTATATATATATATATATATATATATATAAGTAATACAATTTCATCTCACACTTTGCCATACCTACTTTATCTATGCTAAAGACTAAGTCAAGGTAAGCTTTACTTATTGATACTTAATTTTGTTTCACCTAATATAGCCTATCAATGGAATATTGCCTTCTTGATAGATAGAAAGGGAATAAGACATATCTATCAAGGGAAGTTTTCCTTCCTAATATCTAGCTTTGATTTTCTTCTAGATTAAGGCATAGCTATCAAAGGAAGCTTGATTTATGATAGATCAATTTTTTCTTATTCTAATTACTTAGCTATGTCCGACCTAATAAGGCAAGGGAATATTTCTTCCTAATATATAGCTTTGTTATTATCTTAACTACTTTTTATATCATATAATAGGTTAATGTTATGTTTATGTTTATCCAATAGATAATGAAATACAAGTGTGGGTAACATGATGTGATGGTTAATTCCTCACTTATTAATACAATATTTGGTTTTAATTACTTGAAATAATTTAATAGAATTTATTATGGATGGGTTGAATTAGTGTTGTGGGCAAATTATTTTCATTTACCTTGATCATAAGAAAATATGATGTTTTGTGTCACTTTTAGCCTATATGAAACCTTATCACAAGTAAAATTGACATGAAGGGGTGTCTCATATACCCAAATCCCAATATATATGTGTAAGTAATAAATTTTATCCCACCCTTTGGACACTTTCTTACCTATTTATTATAGCCCAGGAGATTGGATACACACTCTCTCCATAGTTTGAGTTTGGATTTCCATATATATATTTTAATCCCACTAGAAATTAGATGATATCTCTAAGTTCTCTAAGTTCCTTATTTGAGTGAAATATGATTAATGAAATAAGTTTTTACTTGGGCCTAATTTGAGTTATCAAAATTTGGAATTGAAATATAAATCAATTAGGCACAAGCAATAATCTACTGTACCCGCTATCAATGTATTGGATGGAATGACTAGGGATGATGAAGGATAAGGAGAGAGTAATTAGAGATGTTGAGGGAATCATTATGGATGGTTATGGATAATGAGGGTTAATCAAGGAGTGATTATGGATGATGATGGATGGTGAGGATAAATGATGGGGTGATTAGGGATGATTAGGGGTTGATTATGGATGATGAGGGATGGTGATGTAAAAGTAGGGAGGGATGAGGGATGATGAGGGATGATGGAGTGATTAGGGATGATGAGGGTCAATGAGGGAGTGATTAGAGATAAGGAAGGATGGTGAGGGTCAATGAGTGGATAATTATGTATAATTTAGAATGAGGAGAGTAATTAGGGGTGATGAGGGATAGGGAAGGAGTGATTAAGGATGAAGGAGGGATGATGAACAAGTGAAATTAAAATAAATTGGTCATTTAATGTGCCCATGTAACCAACTTAACCTATAATTCTCTAATAATACCACCTTATATTATATTAAAAGTGAGTGGTTTCTAAACTTTAGGTTTGACAAACCTAAGACTCAGAATTGTTATCGACCAATTTGGAAGGCACAATAACTTTAAAAATGACTATATGTTTATTTTCTATGAGGGATGGTGAGGATCAATGAAGATAAAAAGGGAGTGATTATGGATTATGAGGGATGATCAATATTGATTATGGATGATAAAGGATAATGAATTAGTGATTATGGATGATGATGGATTGTGAGGGTCAATGAGGGAAAGATAAGGGATGATGAGGGACTGATTAGGGATGAGGAGGGATGAGGAGGGAGTGATTAAGGATTATAATGGATGAGAAGGCAATGATTAGGGATTATTAGGGATGAAGAGGGAGTGATTAGAGGTGTTGAGGGATGGTGAGGGTTAATAAGGGAGTGATTAGGGATGATGAGGGATCGTGAGATTCAATGAGGGATTGATAAGGGATAAGGATAAAGTGATTAGGTATGATGGAGGAATGATGAGTAAGTTAAAATAACACAAAGTGGTTTTTTAATGTGCACAAGTCATTAATGTGACATATGTTCTCAAAATCACACCACTCTGGCTTAAATTCAAAGTTAGTGGTTTGCAGACTTCAATTACAAACCTAAGGCTCCTAGAAATGATAGAAAATAATATCAAAGGAATAAAAACATTAAAATGAAAATATATTTACCAAAATCAAACATCAATTGAAAATTTTATGCCATGATATCCCTAGGTTCAATACTAAGAGCCTAAAATGCTTAAGTACTGGACAAATTGGATTCTAAAAAACTATCTCCCACATCTTACGACATGCAACTATGACATCAAATATATTAGATGTAGAGTGACCTTAGTTTATTATATTTACTAAAATAAATATTTATATTTTTTATGTTATATTCCTTATGCATAAAATTTATTGTAATAAAGTATCTTCCCCTTTCAATTAAACATTCTTCCCTTCCAAAAGATATTTTTTAATTTTTTTTTGAAGTATGAAAGGAAAACATATCCATTATAACACGTACACATTCCTTTCACATTACATTAAGAAAATAAGAGAACCCTTCCAATATATATTCTTTTCTTCTTATTATAATATTAAAGGAACACGTATGCGCTATGTTTTATTTGAATTCAAAAACCAAGCCTTTTGGATCATAAATGTCACATCCTGATTGATCTCTAAACAAATTTACTTAATAATCCATGAATTTTTATGGTCGATAATTATATTTCATTAACTAAGATGTAAGGTATATGTTTTTAATGGATAGTTGAATGTTGCTTTGATTATATGATTGCATTGATATGAGTTTAGTTGTATGGTATATTCTTTACATTGTGATAATGTTGATTTTTATTATAGTATTATTTTATAATATATGTCATGATGTCATGGAATAACTACCTTATTGTCATGAGTTTTATGCATGATACTTTCATCTATCATTACATGAAGAAGGGAGAGCATCATCAAAGAGGGTGACATAGATAGAGGTGTTGGGGGATGATAGAGGAATGGATAGAACCCATGCACACACCACATTAATGGCACTCATTTTATACATAGTTTGAATTTTTAATATTAGTATGTTTTTTGATGTTGTCTGATTTTAGATAATTATTTATGCATGTTAGTTGTGTGTTATCTTAGTTTGATGCTTATATGGAATTAATCTTGTTTGATTGCATTGTGGTTTTATGTGTTTATATCATTATATTCATGATCATTGATGTTTTTAAGAGAGCATAAATTTGCATGAATAAGTATTTGGTTACTAACATATGTAGATTAACAATCATGTCTTAGTAATATCTTAGAATATTGGCTAGTTATCTGTATGATATTTAGGAATATCATTATATGGCTTAAAGACCTTAATATATATAAAGATAACAAAGGGACAAAGATAACCTATATAACATATTAATAATAATGATTAAGTTATTATAATTTGGATTTGAATAATAATATGTGATTTACCATTTTTGACTAAAAGAATATTATTGACTTTATATCAGTCATATTTCTAGTAAGTCATTATAACTATTTATTTATATTAAGTGATTATTCATTAATAAGTATTATTAAGCAATTAGAAAAAAAATTGGGAATAAAATAAATAAAACAATTTTATTATAATCATTATATGTATTTCATTATATTATAATTATTACAAAAATTTAAAAAACACAAAAAAGAAGCATTGAGCTTTGAAGGAGAGAAAATTAGTATAAAACAATGATTAAGAAATAATGGAAAGATTTAAAACAAAATGGTGAACTTTAAAGGGGAGTCTTTCAATAAAATGAAGATATGTATGTAAAAAATAGGAAGGAAGTTGGGGCATGGAAAATAAGAGGAGAATAGAAGAAGATAAGGGGAGAGAATAACATAGAGGGGAATGAATTGGAGAAAGAAAAGAAGCAGATTGGATAACAGTGTGAAGGGGAGAAAGGAGGGAGCATGAACAAAATAGAGATCAAGAGGGTAGAGAATTCAATTAGTAGATATTATAGTTCATGATATGTATACTTACTATCTTAAATTCTTAATATAGCCAACAAATTTGTATTTACATAATAGCGAATTACATGAAATATTAATCAATGTTATCTCTTAATGGCTAGTAGGCTATTCTATGATAAGTACTACATAATTGTACTATAATTATTAAGTTAATCCACTATTCTAAATCATATTATATACAATCCCTTTAATGTAATATATATATATATATATATATATATATATATATTACATAATTAGATGATATACATATATCAATGTTATCTTTATAATTAATTATGTAAAAGATACTTATAATATCACAACATTTAATGGTGATCAGTGGTAAAAAAGAATAATAAAAGACTACAACCAAACATTACACCTAGATGAAGTGCTTACATACATTTGTTGTGTTGTTCATTTCTTTAATTGGTGATGATGTTTACTATACATTTAAATTTTGGTAAATGCCTAGCCAATCTTAACAAGCTCTCTTTCTAATTAATGTGGTTACCAATCCAAATATAATTTCCAACTTCTCACTATGGTCACAGAGGAATGATTTCTCTTTCCTAAATCCAAAGATATGAATTCTCTAGCTTTTTATAAATCTCTTTATCTTTTGATCATCATCACACTTCTGGAAAGATGTCTAAAATAATAACATAAAGCACACATATGTATTAGGCAAGACACAAATATAAATTAGGCAAAGTGTATATTTATTTAAAAGATAAATGATACAACAAACATATATATATATATATATATATATATATATATATATATATATATATATAAACATCCTAAATTAGTGATATTTAATTTATATTTATGATAATGATATATGATTCATAGTTGGTATTATTATGAACAATGATCTAAATACAAGCATCAAAAGTGAATCACAATTAAGTATGAACTGAAGAATAATGTTATACAATCCATGAAAATATATGAGTATGAATTATGATGGTTAAGAAAAATGAACTTATACCTTTTATATGGATCATATTTTTTATATATAAACAATGACATTTATGTTATTAGACATTATATAAATCATGGTATTTAAATAATTATACATGATGGTCACATTATATATACCATGATTTATATAACTTAACCATCATGTATAAGTATCTAAATACCATGATTTATATAATATCTAATAACATAAATGTCATTGTTTATATATAATAGATATGATCAATATAAAAGGTACAAGTTCATTTTTCTTAACTATCATAATTCATACTCATATATTTTCATGGATTGTATAACATTATTCTTCAGTTCATACTCACACACTCACACACACACACACACACACACACACACACACACACACACACACACACACACACACACACACACACACATGTATATATATGTATGTATGTATGTGTATATATATATATATATATATATATATATATATATATATATATATATATATATATATATATATATATATATATATATATATATATATATAAACATGAAAAAGACATTATACATGATAAATTGGAGGTTGATTGACTTACGAATTGTAAAATATGGTTATAAATTATTTATTGACTATAACACTCAGTTCTTCAATATTTCAAAAGTAATGATATCCTATAATAAATTGTCAAAGTATTTTTTGAATAGGAAATTTATAATGGTTATTGAAATCATATGAAGTCCTTGATTAGAGTTATAGATGATTGTTGGAATTTACATACAATATTTATATATTATTTGAAAACATTTATATGGTACATAATATGAGTATATTAATATGTACAAGAGCGTATACATATACAACATATATTAGTACATTAGGAGGTTTAATTATATATGTAGTATTATTAACTTCTAAAACTAAATCATAGAATCTTAAGGGTCAGGAATATATGATTACATGAACATAATATAAAAGAAAGATAAAATTTGTTTAAATGAAAGATTATATTCATATGAGGTATAACTTGGTTTATGAGTTATTTGATTCTCTAAAATTATTATGACTAGCTATTTTCAAATTGATTAATGTGAACATAAAATGATGGACTATGATATTAGTGATTCTTATAGAATATAATGCATTTATATTTACTTACAGAGATTAGAATATTCAATATAATATATATTATACCTAAATGGTATGCACTGTATGTGTAATGCTTATTATTTATGTGATAAATAATATAGTTAAGATTCGTTCATAAATTTAAAAAATGAAATGTATACATTTTGATTATTCCTATGCTTAGAACATTTTATACTTGTTATTAGGAATTAATCTATATGAATATAATATTAATATTCATGTTAACTAAATCTCACATTGCTGGTACTAAGTAGTGAGATGAACTTTACTAACTTACTAGCATCACCAATTCTAGATAAAGGTAAATTGATCAAGTGGTGCGTATGAATTTGATTAATCCTAGAGATCAATAAATATTAAAAAATTTGGCTAAATTATTTTTATCTATAAATTATAATTTCATATGTTTAATTTAAATGTTTGTGTAATATCATGTCAGAATATATCTCTTTATGGTACACTTCATGTTTTTAGAAATCATATAACTCATGGGTAGTAGTTTGTCTGTCTAGATTTCCACACCATCACTATCTACTCATTTATAAAGGGAGGGACATTCCTTGATGGATAATTTTATGGGGGATTTATAGTTTGTGGTTGGTGTGTAAAATCACTCAGATGATGCTCTCCCTCCCCACAATAGTACTTATTTGGAGACTACAGTTGAGATTACCATAGAAACTAGATTTTAGAAACTCATATTCAATGGAACCTTTTATTTTGTATCTTGTATCTCATATTGTATTTATCACCATTGAAAAATTTATATATGATGAAATGTAATTATTTACTTATTATACCATGATATTAGTGGGTAGATGTTTACATCAGTTATGGCTGGAATTCTACAATTACTTTATGTATTTAATTATGTTATGTTTCATCTGTTGATAGTGATCTATAATAGGTAGATGTTACATTATTATTTTACAATTAGAATACTCAAGAGTATTTTTATTATCACTAATTATATTCTCATGGTGAAATCTAATGAAAGAATATGCTAACTATTCTTTTTTAAATAATGTTATTTTAAGTAGATCCCAATGGGGATTTTACATGTGTATTAGAGTTGTGGTTCGAACTCTAGGACATAATTAGTCTACTAACATTTTCATATCCTTATATTTAATAGAAAGGATAATGGTGAAATGTAGAATATCTAATAAGGATCCTTTAATTATCAATGATAATAACCCTCCATTTGATCCTAATCGATTTTCCATGGAGCAAACAATAAAGCTAGATCAAATTCTCACAGTCATGAATGAAACCAAGGACCAAATTTTAGTCTTAGAATAAGAATTTAATGACCATGAAGAGGAATAACATTAGGATGTACCTAAACATAATACCACTGAGTAGGAAAACCCTTAGGACATGAGAACTTAGGTAGTTGTAGAATTAGCTAGAGATACTAAAAAGAGGAATCCACCTAAGTTGGATGGAACTATTTTAGGTGATGGAGTTAAAGCATGGTTGATTGAGATGGAGAATTATTTTGAGATTTGGACATACTCTGAGTTCACTAAATTAGTTTGGGGAGCGTACCAATTGGTTGGTAAAGAAGCTATGTGGTGGCCTAACAAGATTAGAAATGAGTCTTAACTTGACTACCACTACATGGGAGTAGTTTGTGACATTATTTACATCATAGTGTATTTCATAGTTAAAATTTGACTAGAATCTTATATAATTTTAGAATATAATACAAGGAGACTTCAGGAGTTAGTTAAAAAATTAGATTTCTAGATTCAATAATGGTTTAGGCAATAAGAAACTTGGTAATGGTTTTAAAGGTAGTTTCAAGGGAATCTAATAGTCTGATAGGAAGGGACCACTTGGAGTTTGCTTCATTTATGGAGGCAAACATTATGCTCATTAGAGCACCTAAGATAAGTATTCACGTGGTAGTTGATAACTAGAAAGATAAATTCTAAACTTCACCAATAGAAATATCATGTATTTTGTTTAAACATCTAGTTTCCATTTTGATAGATAAACGTGTTATAAAATGTTTTATAGTTCCTAAAATTTTAAGTAAGTTATATATAAGATCTAGAGTATTGTCTAATGCATTGTTGATACAATATGGGAATGATTTGAATGTCAAGATTGAAAAGTGTTTAGTTAAAGTACAGACTAGGTTACCTGAATTCATAATAGAAGGTGATCTATAAACTGAAAAATAAAAGTGTACTACATTCGAAAATCACTTGTTCATGTTTATGAGATCTTTCAAAATTTTACTTTCTTGTGTTTAATTTTGCATAAAGAAAGTAAAATCAGAATTAAAATGAAGATTAGAATGCTATAATAATTAGAGAAAATCAAAGATAACACAAGAAAGTTGATAACGGAGTTTGGCTTCAATAGCCTACATCTCCGGGTCCGCCCAATGGTGAGGACTATTCTATTAAAATGCTGCAACAAATGGCTTTAAAAACCTTTAAAAATCTTCAATCTCACCTCCTCTAATCTTTATTTGCCTACAAATATTCCTCCTTGACTTGAAAAAAAGCCCAAGGCCGTACAAGGCAAAAAAAGTCTTTAATCCTCTTAATTCTCTTTACACAGTTAGAAATCCATGTCAATACAAGTAAAAACAACTCCCTTTTATAATGTTTCAACCACTGTGGCTGAAGCAGTTAAGACCTTAGCCTTTTAGGTGCTAGGTCTCAAGTTCAAACCTCCCTCCTCCTTTCTAGGTGCCTAAATTTCCTCCCTAAGTGCCAAGCATGCAGTTTGAATGCTTTGACTTCTTCTTCCCTCCTTTTTGGCACCTTGGACTTTGGAATTTCCTTGGGTGGCGTGATAGGCATGGCAAGGTGGCATGGCATGCTTGAAAAATTCAAATAACATGTGATAAATAACACCTAAGTAAAATTTTATCCCCTAAATATTTTCCACGTGTCAAATGGAGATTGGTCCACTTGGCATTCTGCAACTGTGCCATGTCATTTTTGACACCAAATTTTTACTTGTTGAACCAAAACTTCAATGGCTTATAACTTTTGCATACGGTGTCTGTTTTGAAAACCGTGAAAAGCATCAAAAAGCTCTCGATGAGTACTAAAATGTGAAAATTATTTGAACTAAATTTTAAGACTTTTTCAAAATATAACGGTACATGGATCTATTTGGATCATTCCTCCCCACTGGGAACTTTTGGACCTCTGAAAGTTGAAATTAATTGGTAATGAGGTGAGGGTATTTTTCCCTCACCTTTCTAACTTCCATCCATCTGGCCTTGCGTGGGTGCATCCCTTTGAGACCAACACAAAGATATTCAACATTACCTCTTTGTGAAGTCTGCATATTCCTATCAAGTATAGTATCTTTTTACAAATTTGTTAGATATTTAGGAGAAAAATCATCAATGGAAGGAATGGATAAACTTTCATCATGATCAATGATCATTGGAGCCTCATACAATTTCAAATTTTCTACATTTACAATTGAATAAATCTACATGTAAGATGGTAAGTTTAATTGGAAAGCATTTGTGCCAATTTTTTCTGTAATCTGAAAAGGACCATATCAGATTGGTTTCAACTTTTTACCTTCACATGTTAGTCTTTCCTTACTAATGTGAAGCCATACCATATCACCTACAACAAATTGGTGATGAATACGATGTTTGTCATGCTTGGCTTTGTACTTGGCTTGACTTTTCTCTAGCTGAGTACGAATAGTCTGAAGAATGAGCTGTATTTGTTCAATGAACTTCTTCGCTCGAATGGGTTCTTTTGGTTCACCAACAGTTGTATCCTATCCATAGAAAAAATCTAGAGGAGATTTAGGCAAGTATCCATAACAAACTTCAAATGGAGATTTCATATTAGAAGAATGAAGTGCCTGGTTATATGCATGTTGTATGTAACATAATTGTTCATCCCATAACATTGGATTTTTATTGCTATAACCCCTAAACAAGTGTACCATAGTGCGATTCACAACCACTGTTTGTCTATCAATTTGTGGATGAAATGCAGTTTTCTTTTTTAATTTAGTGTCCATTAGTCCCCACAAAGTTGACCAAAACTCTCCAATAAATTGAGAATCTCGATAAAAAATAATTGAAGTAGGCAAACCAAAATGAACCCATACATGTTTAAAGAACAAATATGTAGTGCCTTCACCAGTAATCTACTTAGTGTAAGGAATCAAAACACATATTTTGCTAAATCTATCCACAACCACATATAAATAGTCATGTTTTCTTTGTGTCATAGGCAATCCCCCCACAAAATCCATAGAGATACTTTCCTAGGGGCGAGTAGGAATAGGTAGAGGAGTGTAAATTCCTAATTTCCTGTTACTTGATTTACTTGTGGCATAAAGAGTACATCCCCTTATATATTTAGCAACATTTTCCTACATACGAGGCCAATAACAATACATTTTCAAATGTGCAACCATTTTAGCAAATCCAAAATGACCAAAAATAAGAGAAGTATGTGCTTCTCTAATCATGTGCACCCTCTCATTTTGAGGAATACATAGTTTACCCAAAGGATACAAAAGATCATTGTGTACATGATAGTCCAATTCTTCTACTTGTCTACTACTCATTAAGTCTTATAAACATCCTGAAAATCAAGATCATTCACATATTGTTCTTTACAACTTTCATGAGACAAAGAACCATGTTGTAAAATAATAGATGCAACAACCATAGGAGGCCTAGATAGCATATATGTAACCTTAATTTGAATTCTTTTTTAATACTTGATCACAAGATGACATTGTTGTAAGAAACCCATCCAACAAAAATGTCTAGACTGTTGTAGCTTAGTTTGTGATTGGAGACACTGTAAAGGCTGATGATATGTATGTATTATTGTTTCTTTTCCCATTAATTAATGTTTCCATTTTTTAACACTTTGAACCAACGCATATAATTCCTTATCATAAGTTGGATATTTTCTTACTGCACTTGTAAAGGTTTCAGAATGATAACAAACTGGTTTCTTACCTTGCATTAGAATAGCTCCCATAGCATACTCACTTGCATCCATCTCGATCTCAAATGGTTGCTGTATATTAGGAAGTGCCAAGACCAGAGAAGTACATATCATCTTTTATTTCAATGTATCGAAGGCTTTTTGATGTTTGCCTCCCCACTGAAAGACCTATTTCACACTTGTCAAAGAATGCAAAGGTGATGCAATATATGAAAATTGAGCAATAAACTTCCTCCAAAATTGTACTGCACAAAAAAAACTCCTAACCTCAATTGTGTTAGTGGGTGTAGGCCAATTAACAATAACTGCCACTTTTCCAGGATCAATTTTCAATTTACCATGTCCTACAATGTAACCCAATTATATCAAAGATGTCTTGCCAAATTCACATTTTGACATTTTCAGATAAAGTTTTTCCCTTCATAATGCATCCATGACTTTCTTAATGTGGATCACATGCTCTTCCCATGACTTGTTGAAAATCAATATATCATCTAAGTAAACTATAACAAAATCATCAAGGAACTGTCTAAAAACATCATTCATCAATCTCATGAATGTAGCCGGGGCATTAAACAACCCAAAAGGCATAACAAGCCATACAAACAATCCATGTTTTGTCTTAAAGGCAGTTTTCCATAGATCACCTTCATTAATTCTTACTTGATGATATCCACTTCTCAAATCCAACTTAGTGAAATAAATAGCATGTTTTAATTGATCCAACAAATCATCTATACGACAAAGAGGGTAACGATTCTTAATAGTAATTTTGTTTAAAGCACGAAAATCAACACACATTCACCAAGAGCCATCTTTCTTTGGCACCAAAATAATTAGCAAACCAACAAAAGATGAACTTGGATGAATAACACCTCTATACAATAGATCCATTACCTATTTCTTTATTTCCTCATTTTCCACCACTGATAACCTATACATGCCAATGTTAGGGAGAGGAGAGTCTTGCAATAGCTAAATTTCATGTTGAACTCCCCTTTTAGGAGGTAAGCCCTTAGGATCTTAAAATACATCATCATAAGTAGAAATAATTTCCACCAATTCATTCTTGTGTCTAGGATCACACTTTTCCAAAGCTTGAGAATATTCTTTTTCCTTAGACTTAATCAACATGAGACAAAAAGTCTTGCTTGAATTAACTAGTCTTTTCATTTTCCCTATTGTAACCAAGGAAAGACTTGTTCTAATGTGATGTGCTCTAACTATATATTCAATGCCATCCTTAACAAACAAGTACTTATTCTCATCTCTATAGAAGATTACTTTTCTATCATAAATATATGGGCTTCCCAAAACAATCCCACATATGTCCAATAGAGAAACATCCAACTCAACCTCATCTACGAACTTGGATGTGATGGCAAACCTTAGCCTACAAGTTTGTGAGACTTGAAGCTTTGCATTGTCACACACCCAACCTAGTGGATAAGGCTTTGGATGGGGATTGGTTTGTAATCCTAGCTTCTTAACAACCTCTTCAAAAATTAAATTTGCTTGTGAACCACTATCAAATAGAGTGTCAATCTTAGTATGATTTGAAACAACTCTAATGTGGAACAATTCATTTCTTTTCTTATCAATATGCACATAATTTTGTCTAGAAAAAGATGTATCATTTGATGACATAGTGCTAGAAACTAAAAGAGAAAAATCATTATGTAAACCCATAGCTTTGATCTTAGTTTCATCACCTGAATCTGATCCTAAGCCCTGAACCATAGCATTAGCCTTCTTTTCTTTCTTTTGATACTTCTTAGGTCTTAACTCAGGATGTAATTTCCAACACTTAGACTCATCATGATTTTTCTTGCAATGATTACAAAATGGTTTTCCTTCTTCAATGGATTTCTATTTACCCTTTCCTGATGAACTTTCCCCTTTGAATTGCTTAACATTAGATTGCTTACTTTTTACTTTAGGAAAAGATTCTTTTGATTGTTTTCCTCTAGCCTCTAAATGAGTGGCTTGAACATATACTGCGTCTAAATTAGTGGGATTGAACATAAGAATCATGTCTTAAGTAACTATGCAACCCACCTATATACTTTAGCAGTGTTTGTTGTATGTATAGAGGAACATTCAAAAGTAAAGCTTTTTTCCTAAAATCTTGTGTATAATCTTGAACACTTTGGCCTTTTTCTTGTCTAAAACTTTTCCAATCCATCATGGCTTGTTACATATAGCCTAAAGAATAGAATTGCTTTCTGAGTTCTTCAATAAATTCATTTCAAATAGAAATTGAGTTACGTTTTTAAACCTTGGCTTCCTTCAACTTACTCTCCCACCAGATGAGAGCTACACCTCCCATACGAAGAGTAGCCAAATGAATTTTTGACTCATCCCCTACAATCTTTTGGACCCTACAATAAACTTCAATCTTCTTGCCCCAATTATATAAATTTTAAATATTAACTTCACCATTAAACATTGGTAATTCAAACTTAATATCCAATTTTGATGAAGGAAGAGATTCCACAGTCTTTTTACCGTCATCCGATGGAGAAGGTTTTTTGGTTTCTTTACCTTTTGATTCTCATGAATCACCTTCTTTTTCATTCTTATATTTCCTTTGTTTTTCATTGTATAGTTCCTCAACCATGCTTCTCATGTCCATGAAAGCTGGACAGAAAGCTTGTTCAGATTCCATCTCTTCTTTGGCCATCCTTGAAGCACGCCTTGAACCAATCTCTGGATTATACTCAATGAGTTTTCCTTCACCCTTTTGGGATTTAGACCTTGTCAACATACACTAGCAATCACTGTTAAATAACAACCACTCTGATACCAAAAATATGATCTATAAACTAAAAAATACAAATATACTACATTTGAAAATCACTTGTTCATGTTTATGAGATCTTTCAAAATTTTACTTTCTTGTTTTTAATTTTGCATAAAGAAAGTAAAATATGAATTAAAATGAAGATTAGAATGCAATAAAAATCAAAGACAATCAAAGATAACACCAGCAAGTTGATAACAGAGTTTGGCTTCAATAGCCTACATCTCTGAGTCTGCCAAATGGTGAGGACTGTTCTATTAAAATGCTACAACAAATGGCTTTAAAAACCTTTACAAATCTTAAATATCACCTCCTCTAATCTTTATTTGCCTAAAAATATTCCTCTTTTACCTGAAAACAAAAGCCGAAGGCCGTAAAAGGAAAAAACAAGGCTCTAATCCTCTTAATTCTCTTTACACAGTCAGAAATCCCGTTTTATAATGTTTCAACCACTATGGCTAAAGCGGTCAAGAACTTAGCCTATTAGGTGCCAAGTCTCAAGTTCAAACCTCCCTCCTCCTTTATAGGCACCTATATCACCTCCCTAGGCACCAAGCAAGTAGTTTGAATGCTTTGACTTCTTCTTCCCTCCTTTTTGGTGCCTTGGACTTTGGAATTTCCTTGGGTGGTGTGATAGGCATGGCAAGGTGGCGTGGCATGCTTGAAAAATTCAAATAACATGTGATAAATAACACCTAACCAAAAATTTTCTCCCTAATTGTTTGCCACATGTAAAATGGAGATTGGTCCACTTGGCATTTTGCAACTGTGCCACGTCATTTTTGACACCAAATTTTTACCTGTTGAACCAAAACTTTAGCTGCCTATAACTTTTTCATACGGTGTCCGTTTTGAAAACTGCAAAAAGCGTCAAACAGATCTCAACGAGTACTATAATGTGCAAATGATTTAAACTAAATTTGAAGAATTTTTCAAAATAAAATGGTACATGGATCCATTTGGATTAGAAGGGGATATTTATCTATCACCACTAGGTTACTATGATGTGATCATATGAGTAAACTATATTTTGAAGTATAAGGCCAAGGTTTATTTCTATCTAAATAAGGCTAAGTGTCTAGATGATTTTAAAAATTAGATATAAATTAAAGGTGAAAAGAGAGAGTTGAGGCTTAGGTAGATTATGAAATGCAACTTAAGAAGTTTTATGGAAAATGATACCAAGCATTTATTTCCAAGATAAGTAAGACATAGGAATCTAAGGAACCATACATATAATATTATCCATTCCTTAGGAATTTTTATGATGTGTTTCTAGATGAATTGATAGGATTACCTCATAAATGAGAGTTTCATTTTTATTTTGATATCATACTTATATCAGAACCATAGTCTAAGACACCATATGCTATAGTTATAATCACTGAGGGGAGGGGTGTGAATCATTGAGACTAAATAATCCAAATTCAATATCAAACTTTATAAACACTTAATCAATTACCATAAGAATTTATGAAGTATACACATCATTCATAGCAAAGATCAAGAGAGACAATGCAAGATCAATCAAATAACACATGACATATGTGGGAAACCATCATTAGGGAGAAAACCCACTGGAACCTATAATTATACTATTGTTTTATAAAATCAAGAACCAATTTAGACTAGCTACAACTTATCAAAGAACTACAATCCCATAAGGTGCTACAACATCTATCTAGCTAAGCTGAAATAATACCTATAATTTTAGAAAATTTCACCTGCAAGGAGGCTTAAACCCTTTAGATGTTGAGATACCACAAAAACACCTATGAGCACATCCACCTATGAACTAATTTCTTCAACACCTGATGATGGACCATTGATTATCACTCTTCACCTTCCCTCAAAGTAAAATACTAAAAGCACTATTATACTGACATAATTATGAACTACGAGTTATAAAAATATTCCTCAATATGTTTTGATATTAAAATCATCTACCCCTCCTTTTATCGATAATACACACACAAGCCTCTCATAAATCACTCCCTATTCTCTCGTTCAAAGTCTATCACCAAGTCTGAAAACCATCATATTCGATTTCACTATATATAAAGCAATCATGATCAACACCATCTTGGTCAGTCATTAGGCATGCCTTAACCTTTAAATCATCTATCTCATTAAGACACAAATCAATACAAAAATCATAGGTTGACCATAGCTTATATGGGTCACGCTTAAGGAACTACGCCTTTCAATTAGGCCCTTGTAGCCCCTTATGGGTCTCATGTGAACCCATTCACACATTTATCACTTCATAGAACAAAAATAGAACACAAGATAACTTAAAAAATCATAAAATAGTATAATATGTTCTAAATTTCCCTAATAAGAGCCAAAAACCAACATGGAACCCTTTTTCTTAAGCATAATTTGCTCAAGCAACATTTTGTTCACACAGTCACCATAAATGAATACATAATCAGCTTATAAACTTTTATTCATACTATAAATAATCAGTAGAACCTTAAAAATGCAAAAATATGGTCATCATAGAGTCTAAAATACTCCACAATAGATAATTCATCAAGATATATCGAAACAATATGAAAATAAGCTCAAATATCCTTCTTGGTTCACTTGCACAACATATACAAAAACAAAGTCAACTTTTAAACCTTCATAATTGTTCTTATACACACTTTTTATTATTAAAATCAATATTTTTAGATGATAATTGTAGTCATACACCACTTTTATTTTTACACCATTAAAAAATTCATCTTCGATCAAAATTTATGGGCAAAATACCGTAGACTAGTGTTTCCTTTTATAAAATTCAAATATTTAAATGTCAATGGTCACAATTAAACCTTAACCATTTTACTATAATCTCATGTCCTCACTCATCTTGGCCAATCAAGATACATCTATATTATTTTACTAATATTGACCTCTAACACAAAGTATCCCAAATCCAAATGTTAAACCTTAAAACATTCGCTCATCTCATGCAATCTTGCAGTGTTGACTCATCATGTAGCATCTATCTCTATGAATTAGTTAAGTGTTTATCATGCAGTGCTAACCATTTGATATTTATCAGAACTAATATTATCACGACACTTAGCACCATCTCAATACTTCTTTACTTCTTGGATTAACATGCTTCGTCGATGTTGCTTTAACTTTAAATTTTTAAAAAATGACTAAGTATGAGAACCTTGCTTATCTACCTCAAAGGCCAACTTTGCATGGTCATATCTTGTACCTCACTCACTCACATATTCTAAAATTTAGACCATATGATATCATCACATACGATAATCCAACCAAGGGATAAAATTATCCTAAAACCCTCACATGTGTGATATATAATGACATTAAATTTCTCACTCAGATTTTTCTACAACAGAGCCAACTATGTCAAAAACCTGTCTGGAAGGCCAATTTTTAACATTCTTATCTTTTGCTATGTTTTCATGCTTGATCTAAAATTATAAAAAATCAAATAATCATAATAATAAATAAGCATATGATTATTATGTTCTGAAAGATCCACATGTGTGATATATGACTACATTAAAATGCTTACTTGACTCTTCTTGCGACATTGCAAATTTGGCTATGGGAAAACACTGTCAAAATGCTTAGAATCCAAACTTTACACTTGCATATATTTTAATGAGCTTAGATTAATGACTTGAGATTTAGCACATAAAAACTAGGGACTAATTTAATCATAACCATATAACCAACTCCTTCTAACTCATTCCCATGTGGTAATGGTGACATCATCAAACTACATACTGAGATTTTCTACTATTGGACCCAAAGTATCTAGATGAAAATTATAGACAATAATATGAATTCCACTTATGGACACAAGCTATAAAATCATATAAAACATATTGGGGACCTATTAAACAACCTCAAATGACCATATTCATCTGCAAACATCTCTAACCATGAAAAAATTAAAGATCAACCAATCATATTTCAAGCATACTTGAACAAGCACATTGCACACTTTATCATTGTCAGTTAGAATATTAAGTCACTTTATCCACTCACTAAGATACCTAAATGACATAATAATGACATCATTGAAAACTCTACAATAATTTCTCCCTTTGTTACTAATGTCAATAATCATCATATATAGTAATATGCAATGCACCTTCCTTCTATACATTCAAGAACTCTCACAATAGGAACTTTCTCCCCATTTGACACAATGAAAAAGTGGAAAAAATATGGTCTTGAAGACCTAAAAATATTATTAATAGGAGATAATCATCTTATAAGGATGACACAAACTCTGTTTTACCTTGAGTCTACTTCTGCTTGCCTTGACAACTTTCTCTTCCTCATGCCAACAGTTTCTTCAACCAACCACTAAAACTAATGAATAAATTATTAAAACCATTTAAATATGATGAATCACATCAATAAATATCTATGAGAGACTTCCCCTAATAACTCTGAGCAATTTCACCTTCTGAGCATCTTCAAATCTCCACACACCATAAAAATCCACCACATATACTTACTAGCCCTCTCTCATGCTACCATAAGGATCATAAAAGAAAAATCATGCCAATCACCAAAAAGGAAACATAATCTAAAAAAATATAAGAAATATACTTTAAAAAAACATACCATTCTATTTTGGAGAAACTGATAACAAAATACTCTTGTTCAAACTAGGCATGTCTAGCCTCCTTGCAGCTCCACCTAGAACTTGCATAGCCCATGATTTTTATTAAACACATATTAAAGACCTACAATTTTATATAAGTATCAATCTCACATTACCCCTTAATCACAACAATTTTCATCACCAATATCATCCTATACGACATACTTCCATCACAAACCTACTAGCTAATTAGCCCTCCATATTGACAAAACTTAAATAACGTGAGAACCAAAAAAATTAAAATATATATGAAACTTGTTTTTATAACAAATTTGGCCCATTTTATCTCTTATTAAGTCTCAAACATCATATCATAAGGTAAACTACTTTTATATCATAGCCCAAAAGCCGAGAATCTTAAAACAAACAAAGTCAACAAACCTCCTTCTAGTGAATGCACACCTCTAAAAATTATTACACACCTCAAGATACCAATCACACACTTCTATACCAATATTTTATCCTTCACACCTTTGGGATACATAAATTCTTATAACCCATTTTAGGCCTACTTGTCTTTAAGATAAAAACTCAAAAAACTGAGAGCACTTAAAAATATTTAATTTGTCTTCAACATACCTTTAGACCATGAAAAAACATGAATCACATCATAAATAAGTGCGTAAACATTTATGAGCACTGAAAACTTATTTACAATGCATCAAACCCATTATGACATTTATCAACACCCATTTTGATCCTGTATTATAGCTCCTTCAAAAATTTCTATAATAAGCTCATGATCTTGTTGCTCCTCTTCCAAAGACCTTCTATGATTAGCATTATCATCTTGATCACACAAACTTGATTCTCCAAAAAAAATATTTCTTTTAAGAAACATAGGCAAAGACACCCTACTTCATACTATCCTAAAACAATGTGAAATTAGGAGTTGCTCACAACTACTCATATTCCTTTTCTTCCTTGGCCATTTGATACTTGTAGTTCTTCTTCTTCTTAGGTTTAAAATAATCAAGATTCTCAACCACCAAAGCATTATCCTTCTCTTATAAGATTGAATCGACAATACATGGAGACAACAAAGATTCATATAATACCTTTTTATCTAGATAATCTTCCTTGTAGCTTAGAATCTCATCATTAGGCACAAATAATATATGTTCTTTGCATGATACATGCTCAATAAAAATATATTGTTCACTTGGATCCATAAATACCTCAAGATTATCTTCAACTATCACCTTCATCTTTTCTTTGAGTTTGATCTCTTCTCTCACAACATGAGAAAACAATGAGAGCCCTTGTCACTCTTCAACTTCTGAAGTATTCTCCACCATAGTAAAAACTTACTTGGACCTATAATCTCATCATGAAATAAACTTGTTAGATTTGGATTCCATGAGTTGACTTTCCTTATTCTTTTCACTCTAGGAGCCTAATTAAACCTATTCTAACTTATAAATATTTGCTTACAGAACCTAGCAATGTGACCTCTCTATTCACAATTATAGCACACCATACCTTTTTCAAGAAACATATCTTGTTTTACCTTATTTAGATATAAATTTTCAATATGTCCTATGTCATGATAATTAAAGCACTTAACTCTATTCACACTTTTTGACTAATTAACCCCATCATAGTCCCATGCAAACTCATTTCTAATAGGTCTCTTACACTTTCTATGTTTATGAAAAATTTGATTACATGTATAATAGTAACCATTGAATCTTGCATACCTCATGGTATTTCACTATTTGATTTGATTTGTATTTATTCTATCAGCACCTTCATTTCTTTTCTAATGATTTTTCTTCGAAGTACGCTTTTCCTAGTTTACATTAGTCTTCATCTTGTGTTGAGTTACATTCTTTTGTTCTTCTTCACATCCAAGACTAGTTTTATGACTAACATGCTTTTGATCACTTAAAATATTGTCTAGATCACATGAGATTTTTTCATATCTCACAAATATTTTCACCTTACTATATCTCTTCTATAACTCAGATTTCAAAGAGTGACATTTTTAGAAACATACCTTGAACATTCATATTCTTTAGCTTTTAGTATTGTAGATAGGATTTCCAATTGACAACTGAGATTCTTGATCATATCTTCATGCTCCTTGGTGTCTTAATTAATTATTTTCTCATACACACTAAATTTCTCCTCATATTCCTTGAATTTAGATTTCATCAAAAGATCTTATTCTCAATCTTCAGTTCTTCAAGAGCATTCATAAATATAGTCTTATATCCCACCTTATCTTCATCATCATCTGAATCACTCCAAGTGGACTCCTTTATATGTGAGCAATTTCCTTCCTTAGCTATGAATAGAGGTTCATTTTCAGTAGGACAATTATTTTCATGATCATATTTTGAGTCGTTATCTTCACTCTCATCTGATGAGCTACAATTTTCTTTCGTGTAGAGAATCTTCTTGTTCTTGAAGGACTTATTCTTGTTATAATTTTTAAATCCTTTCTTCTTGTATGTATTATTTTTTCCATCTTAACCTTCACCATTATCTTCATCATCAATAATTTCATCATTAGGAGGGAAATTATGAGCAAAATGTCTTATCTCTCCACATTTGAAACTTTTGAAGGGTAGTTTACCCTTATACTTCACTGAACCTATGCTTAATTTCCTTATAATCAAAGCAATTAGTTCATCTTCATCAATACCAGTTATGTCATCATTTTTGGATTTCTTACCTTGAAACTTATTTTTAGGATTCATCTCTATCTTGAATGTTGTTTCCTTCTTTGATGATGTATAATCATTTATTCTCATCTCTTAGGGAGTAAGGGTGACATGCAATTGATCCATATTTAATTGTGTAAAATTATGACTTTATTTATATAGAAAATAATTTTGGAGCAAACCTAAGAAATAGAGACCTTAATACCTTTTCTACTACATTAGCCTCTTCAAGATTCTCTCCAAGAGCTCTAATGATGTTCAAAGTCTCATCATCTCTCTGTAGAAAAGATGCCTCAAAATCTTCTTCCTTCATCTTAAGACTTTCATATTACCTTATATGAGTCTACAACTTAGCAAGCTTGACCTTTGAATCTCCATCATAAATTATCTAAATTTTGTACCATATCTCTTTAGTGTATTTACAATCGATTAGTTTGGTGAACTTAGTCATTATAAGCACACAAGTGATGGAATTCATTGCCTTAGAATTATTCTCTAATAAATTCTTGTTTGTATCACTAGATGGAGGAGTAGTATGAGAAAATAACCATCTAGAATAGATTTCCATACATCAAATCATAGGGGCATAATGTATGTCCTCATCCTTGTACTACAAAAAGTATATTTGGATCCATTGAACATCATTACTTACTTATTAGAGAAACCTCCTTGATGACCACCCATATTGTACCTTTCATCACCTTCAAGCTATCAAGCATTTATTGAAGGACCTACTCTAATACCAATTATTAGAGGTACAATCACTTAGCTAGGGGTGAATTAATGACCCCAAAAAATCCAAATTCAATTTCAATATTTTCAAATACTTATTTAGTTACCATAGTCATTCATGAAGTATACACATCATTCATAGTAAATAGCAAGAGAGATAATTTAAGATCAATCATATAACATATGACATATGTGGGAAACCATATTGGGGGATAAACCTACTAGAACCTATGATTGGACTACTATCCTATAAAAAAATAATTAATTTATACCAATTAAAACTAATCAAAGAACTACAATACCTATTTAGTGAGACTACAATCCCACAAGGTGCTACAACACCTATCTAGTTGACCTACAACAATAACTAGACTTTTTTCAAGTTTCACTTTATAAGGAGGAAAGAAACCCCTTAAATGTTGAGCTACCAAAATAACACCTATTATTACATCCAACTATTAACTAATGTCTTCAAGACGTGATGGTGGACCTCTTATTATCACTCTTCACCTTCACTCATACTCAAATAATAAGAGCAGAATTTTTCCAATAGAATTATAACCTCTGAGTCATACAAATAGTGCTCAATATTTTTTTATATTGAACTCATAAAAATATAATTCTTCCACTTTTTTTCTCCATAATAAACACATAATACTCTCTCAAATCAATCCCTAGTATCTCACTCAAAGTCTATCACCAAGTCTTAAAAACATCATATTTGGTTTAACTATATATAGAGCAATCATACCCAACACCATATTGTTCAACCATTAGGCATGTATTAAACCTTAAAGCATATATCTCATTAATACACATTTCAATATCAAATTTATAAGTTGGCCATATCTTATATGGGTCACCCTTAAGGAACTACACCTTTAAATTAAGACCTTGTACCCCTTATACTTCTCATGTGAACCCATTCACTCCATTAACACTTTATCAAACAAAAAAAGAACAAAATAAAACTTCAAAAATCATAAACCTATTACATATGACCTATATTTCCATATTAAGTGCCAACAATCAACATAGAAACCTTCTACTTAAGCATAATTTTCTTAAACAACATTCTATACACATCGTCATCATGAATGAATACATAGTCAACTTATAAACCTTTGTTCATACTTCATACGATTCATTAAACCTTAAAAATGCACAAAAATGGTTCTTATAGAGTCTACAACACTCCCAAATATCTATTTCATCAATATATATCGAAACAATATGAAAACAATCTCGAATATCCTTCTCATGTCACTTGCAAAACATATACAAAAACATAGTAAACTTTTGAACCTTTATAACTATGCATGTACATACTTTAATATCTTAAAATAAATATTTTCATATTAACCTTTGACTATCCTACCACTTTTATTTTTAAACAATTAGATAATTCATCCTGGATCAAAATTTATGGACAAAATATCATAGACTAGCTTTTCTTTTTAGAAAATTCAAATATTTAAATGTCAACAGTCACAGTTAAACCTCAACAACTTTGCTATCATCTCATGTCCTCAATCAACTTCTCTAATAAAACTCATTATATCTTATTTACAAAGATTGAACTTTATAACATAGTCTTCCAAATCTAAATGTTAAACCTTGAGAACGTTGAACTCATCTCATCAATCTTGTAATGTTGACTCATCACACACCATTAATATATGTAGAACAGTCAGTTCCTTATCATATATTATTACCATTTAATATTAATTAGAACCAACATGATCATGACATTTGGCACCATCTCACTACTTACTGAATTCTTAGAGTAACACACTTTGTCATTTTTTTTTGAACTTTAACTTGTGAAAAAATGATGAAGTATGGGAACCTTGCTTATTTACCTAGAAGGCTAATTTTACATAGTCATATCTTTTACCTCACTCACTCACATGTTATAAAGTTTAGACCTATGACATTCTCACATAATAGAATAAAAAAAAGTAACAAAATTATCTTGAAACCCTCACATGTGTGAGATATAATGATATTAAAATTCTCACTCAAATTTTTCTACCACAGAGTCAAGTATGCCAAAAACTTATTTGAAAGGCCAACTTTGGACATGCGTATCTTTTATCATGCTTCAATGCTTGACTTAAAAATTACAAAAAATTAACTAGGCACAAAATTAAACAAACCCATATGATCATCTTGTTTTTAAATTTCCACAAATTCTATATATGAATACATCAAAATTATTACTTAGCTTTTCTTGCCACATTGAAAATTTGACTATGGGAAAACATTGTCAAAATGCCTAGAAGCCCAACATTGCACTTGTGTCTATTTTGATGTGCTTATATTTATGAAATAATATTTATCATATAATGAATACAAAATAAATTATTTAAAACCATATGAAAAAGTTTCCTTGACTCATTCTCACATGAAAATGGTGATGTCATCAAACTACCAACTCAAAGTTTTTGCCACTAGACCCAAAGTGTCTAGATGAAAACTATGGATAACCAAATGAATTCCACTTATACATAAAAGTAATAAAAGTATATAAAAAATCCTAGGCACCTATTTTATATCATCAAATCACCATACACATCCTAGAACATCTCTAACCATGCCAAAATTGAAGATTAGCCAATCATACTATAACAAGCACATTACACACTTTGTCATTGTCATGTAGACTATAAAGGCACTTCATCCACTCACTAGGACACCTCCATGACATCATAATGATATAATTTATAAATTTCCAACACCATAAAATATAAAAACAAATAAATTGGTTGAATTGAAAGCTCAACTCTAGAATTATTATAAAAGGGGTTGATCAGACCATGTGTGGTACCATGGGGTGCACTAGTTATCTTTATGAAAAATGTGGATGGTACTCTTCAGATTTGCATATATATAATGTTTAATAAGATAAACATCAAAAATAGGTATTATTTACCTTGTATAAATGATTTCTTTGATTAAATATGGGGAGCAATGGTCTTTTGTAAGATTGATCTTAAAACAATATACCATCAACTAAGGATAAGGGATGAGCATATTCCAAAGATAGTGTTTAAAACTCATTATGGGAAATATGATTTCATAGGATTTTCATTTGGGTTGTCAAATTCTCTTATAATATTCATGAATCTCATGAATAATGTGTTTAGAGATTATCTAAATCATTTTATTTTGGTCTTTCTCGATGACATTCTTATATAATCTATGAATGAAGAGGAGCATATTCAACATGTAGAACTAATTTTGTAAGAGTTACATAAGCATAAGTTATATGGTAAGTTGTTCCAGCATTAATTTTTATTTGAGAGAGTATAGTATCTAGGACATTTATCTCTATGGATGGTATTTCAGTAGATCTAGCAAAAATAAAAGCCATTATAGAGTGGCCAACAACAAAGAATATACATGAGGTGAAAATTTTCTTACGATTAGTAGGTTATTATAGGAAGTTCATTCTAATTTTTTATAAAATAACTAATCTAATTAACTCTCTAGAATATAAGAATGAAAGTTATGTCTGGTCAAATAAGTATGAAGTAGCTTTCTAGGAATTGAAAATAAGACTTACTTTAGCACTAGTGCTAAGAGTTCCTAACCCCAATGCTCAATTTTTAGTGATCACAGATGCATCTAGGGATAGACTTTGAGGAGTCTTTATGCAAAATGTTTTAGTGGTACCTTATAAATAAAGTGAGTTGAAATGTTATGAGGTGAACTATGCCCCTCATGACCTAGAACTTGCAATAATTATGCATCCTTTAAAATTATAGAGGCATTACTCGTTGGGAAAACTATTTGAGCTCAAAACTAATAACTTGGGATTCAAGTACACTTTCATCTAAAAAAATTTGATTGCTTTTAAGAGATGTTAGATAGAGTTATTATGTGATTATTATTTTAATATCAAATATATGAACGACAAGGAAAATAAATTAGTTGATGCCCTAAGTTATATGAGGTATATAGTAGAAATGGCTACTATCAGTAAAACTTTCAGTGACCAAGTGATAAAATTCTCACTAGGAGATGAATTTTATGATTAGGTCAAACAATCATTGTTTGAAAATGATCTAAATATTATGTATAAAATATTCATAAGAGAAAAGGATGATCTTTTGTAATTCAATGGAAGGATGTATGTGCCAGATCAAGAGAATATTAAGAGAAAAGTGCTAAAAGAAGTACACAATACCTAATATTTAGGACATTAAAAAGTAAGAAAGCTTATGATAGAGCTTAGACCACTTTATTTTTTTGAATGGAATCAAGAAAAATGTAGTAGATTTTTTGTCATGTTGTATGGAATGTTAGCAAGTGAAATCTAAACTTGTACATATAGGAATGTTGTTATATCCGCATGACATACCAAAATGGAAGTGTTAGGTGATCAATATGTATTATTTTCCAAAGTTTACCATTGTCACAAAACATGCATGATATGATCTTGATTATAGTTGATAAGCTAACCAAGGTGGCTTATTTTATACCAGGTAATTTGATAGATGGTGCACCTACTATTGTAAATAGTTTCATAAAAGAAGTTTATCAGTTACATGGATTTTTAGAGAAGATCATTTTGGATCATGATTTAATGATGACTTCTGGGTTTTGGATAATTCTAAATCTAGCTTTGGGTACACAATTAAACTTCGGCACTACATATCACCTAGAGACTGACGACTAGACCGAGTGAGTTAATCAAGTGTTAGAGGATATTTTTTGTATGGATTGCATGGATCAATAATATAAGTGGAAAGATTATCTTTGATTGGTTGAGTTTGCTTACAAAAATTCATACCAATCAAATTTCAAAATGGCATCATTTGAAGCAATTTATGAAATAAAGTTTAGGACACCAATCAATTGGGATGGTTTGGAAGATAGGGTAGTCTTTAGACATGAGATGAATTTAGAAATAGAACATCAAGTAAAATTAATTATGTAGATATTAGTCAAGGTCAATGATGGGAAAAAGAGTTATGTTGATCTAAAACAAAGAGATAGGTAGATTTCAGTAGGTGATAAAGTGTTCTTTCTGGTTAAGCAACATAAGATCTTGATAAATTTTGAGAAGTCAATAAAAGTTTCACTAAGATATGTGATACCCTTTGATCTTTTGTAAGTGGTCAATCTTATAGTGTATAGTATTGTATTTATACCATCCCTAGCTCTATTGCATAATGTCTTCCATGTTTTTTATCTGAAAAAGTATATAGCCGATCCTTCACACGTGCTGGATAGGAATTATTTGATGGTTTTGGATCTTGAGGTGCTCTTGATATAATCAATTAAATTAATTGATGCTCAAAAACTTTCTTTTCATAATAGAGAGATGCCACAGTGAAAGGTCTTGTGAGACCAATACTTTGAGGATATCACTGCTTGGGAGGACTATGATGAGTTCTATAGACAATTTCCATATTTATTTACTTGATTTGATGTTTTATACTATGTTATTTTTATGTTGAATAATGTTTTTAATTTAGACTTAATGTTTGAATATGTGTCATTAGGATGATCACCAACTTTAGGGGGAAGGATATCACATCATGATAACTTGATAAGCAAATTTACTTGATTATATATGGATTTTTATTGTTAATAATTTGATTTTATTAATTAAGATGTAAGACATATAATGCTATGGCATAGCTAAAAGTTTTTTAAATTACATGATTGCATTGCTATGAGTTTGGTTGTATGGTATATTCTTTACATTGTGATCATGTTGATTTTTATTATAGTAGAATTTTATGATATATGTTACAATGTTATGGAATAACTACCTTATTGTTGTGAGTTGGATGCATGAGAGATTAATCCCTCAGAGCATGATAGAAGGAGATCATCATTGGAGAGGGTGACATAGATGGAGGTGTTTGGGGACCAAAAAAAATGACTGTAACCCATGCACACACCACATTAATGTCGCTCATTTTATGCATAATTTAATGTTTTAGTGTTAGTATATTTTTTTGACGTTGTCTATATTTAGATTAGTGTTTATGCATATTATTTATGTGTTAGCTCAGTTTAATACTTATTATTAATCTCATTTGATTTTATCGTGGTACTATGTTTTTATGTTAATTTATTCATGATCATTGATGTTTTTGTGAGATCACAAATTTGCATGAATAAGTATCTCTTTACTACCATATGTAGATTAACCATCATGTGTTAGTAAAATTTTATAATATTTTCTAGTTATTTGTATGATATTCAGGAATATTATTATATGGATTAAACAATTTAACATATATATAAATGCAAGAGAGGGACATAGATAACCTATATAACATAGTAATAACCATGAATACATTGTTATAATTTGGATTTGAATAATAATGTTTGATTTACCATTTTTGATTAAAAGAATATTATTGACTTCATATTAATCATATTTCTAGTAAGCCATTATTATTATTAATTTATATTAAGTGATTATTCATTATTAGGTCACATTATTAATAAGTAGTTAGAAAGTAAAAATAAGAAATAAAATAAATAAAATAATTGTATAAGTATTAGTATATATATTTCATTATATTATAATTAAAAAAAGGAAAAAACACAAAAAGGAATTAGTGAGATTTTAAGGAGAGCGAATTCGAATAAAATAGTGATTGATAAAGAATGGAAAGCTTTAAAACAAAATGATGAAGTTTAAAGGGGAGTCTTTCAAAATAAAAAGGATATGCATATAAAAAAATGAATGAACTTGGGGCAGGGAAAATAAGTAGAGAATAGAAGAAGATAAAGGGAGAGAGGAGCATAGATGGGTCATAATTAGAATAGAAAAAGAAGTAGAATAGAGAAGAGCACGAAGGGGAAAATGAAAGGAGAATGAACACAATAGAGATCAAGAGGTAGAGAATTTAACAAGTAAATATTTTAGTTCAATGTATGTATACTTATTATCTTAAATTCCTAATATAGCTAGCAAAGATTTGTATTTACATTATAATCAATTACATGAAATATGAATCAATGTTGTCTCTTAATGGCTAATGAGCTATTCGATGATAAGTATTACATAATTTTACTATAATAGTTAAGCTAATTAGGTATATGATATAACATCCCTTTGATGTAATATTTATATATATGATATATTACATGTTTCGATGATCTCCATATATCATCAATTAGTATACATATATCAACGTTATCTATATAATTACTTGTATAAAGAGACTTATAAGATCATAGTATTTAATGGTGATCTGTGATAAAATAAAAAATAAAATACAAGTAGACATTACACCTAAGTGCTTACCTAAATGAACCTACATGTTTTGAAGGAGTGAAAGAAGAAAAATGGTGTAAATCCAAGAATGAAGAAATAGATGCAATAGAAATTAAAAAAAACATGGGAGTTAGTTGATTTACCTAGCAGTAAACAAGTGATTGGAGTGAAGTGGGTCTATAAGGCCAAGAGCATAACATAAGGCAAAATTGACAAGTAGAAAGAAATGTTGGTTATTAACGAATGAAAAAAATAACCTAGTAGAGACTATGATGATACTTATTCTCCTATTTTAAGAATGGAAACCATGTGGGTTGTCTTAGAAATAGTTGCCCAGCATAAGTGGAATGTATATCAAATGGATGTGAAATCCACCTTCTTAAATGGAGTACTCAAAAAAGAAGTCTATGATGATAAACCACCTGGATATGAAGTACTAGGAAAAGAAAAAAAGGTGTATGTGCTCAAGAAATCACTCTATGTGATTAAGAAAGCACCAAGGACTTGATATAGTAGAATTGTTTCATACTTCACTACTAATGGTTTTAGAAATAGTAGTAGTGATCCCACACTTTACATTAATGAGATCCATTGTAAGATTTTTTTTTACTAAATCAAATGTAGATTATTTAATCTTCATGAAAATGATAATGTTTTTATTTGTGTGTTTAAAGAAGCAATGAAAAGGGAATTTTAAATAATATACTTGGGTTTGTTAAGGTATTTTATTGGTATATATGTATAACAGATGGATCATGGCATATTCATCTCTTAGTATAAGTATGCTTCAAAAATATTGAAGAGGTTGAAAATGTTGAACAACAACCCTAATCTAACACCAACCACTATAGGTCCCAAATTGAGTAACGAAGATTGCAGTAATGAGGTGAATTAAAATTTAGATAAGAGCATGGTAGGTAGCCTCACATAGTTGAAAATATCTAGGATTCATATAGTGTATGAAATAATTTTTGTTTATATAATTATATAAATAGATAAGGATAAACATTTGCAATCATGTAAGAGAATTCTAAGATATTTTAATTCAACTAAGAACTATAGAATTCTTTATACTGCATTAAGTGATTTTGATCTAGTTGGATATACAGATAGA
This sequence comes from Torreya grandis, assembly GCA_037957365.1. NCBI lineage: Eukaryota > Viridiplantae > Streptophyta > Pinopsida > Cupressales > Taxaceae > Torreya > Torreya grandis. The sequence goes on along the minus strand of JARHVA010000137.1, from coordinate 5,859,346 downwards.
GATTGGGAAAGTACATTAGATGACAGGAAAAACACATAATTTTTTGTGTTTCACATGCGTTCAAGAGACATTTCTTGGGAAAGGAATAATCAATCCATAGTTTCTCTTTCCACAATACAAGATTAATACATTACAACAAATGTAGCAACATGTCATGTTATTTGGCCAAGGAGATTTTTAGTAGATTTAAAGAAGAAACAAATAGATGACATAGTCATATTTTGTGATACCATGTCTTCAATAACATTGATGAATAATCTAATGTTTCATGGATGAAGCAATCACATACAAATTCATTATCACTTCATAAGAGAATTGGATGAAGATGATGAAATTGAATTAGCATTCTATATATCTAAAGATCAATTACTAGACATCTTCATGAAGACACTAGTGAAGTAGACCTTCAAGCATTTGAGAAAAAAATTACGAGTAACGGATGTTGTTATATGTAGTGGAATAATTTAAGGGGGAGTGTTGGATGTCTTAATTTCTTCCATATCCATATTTGGTAATTCTTTTAGTTGTATCTTTTTAAGAACTTCATAAAATAGTAAATTTGTTTTATCACAGTTTGTGAAAGACCTCTTCATATTGAGGCTCAATGTAAGTATTTAGAAATCAATTAATAGAATACAATAGTAGATATTTTGTGTTATCACACATCTCACACATTTTAAAATGTCCATTTTTATGGGATCATTCATGGGAATACATGACATGGATAAAGCCATATTGATCAATATCTTATCGACCTCGATATTCTCCATTACAAATAAACCCTTACCAAAACCATAGCTTGTAATTTTTATAAACACTGACCCAAAAATATCCCCATTTATTTTATATAACCTTGGTTATCCCACACATAATCCTATAGTACCATCTCTAAAAATGTTTGGATAGGGCCTACACATTATAGCTTGTTATGTCCTTCACATAAAGGCTAGAAATTATTAGTTCACAGTAGATTCACCTTATCTTTTGAACTTTAATATTCCAACATTAGTTTTACACTTTAAAGAACACAGTGGAGGAGACTACACTTTACACTTTTATAGGGTAACATTGTCGAGTCTATCAAAAGGTGCATCTTGTTTGAGACTTCATCACTTCCATCCCTAAAAAGTTCTACAAAATGTTTCATTGAATATGAGGTATAAATGTTAATATTTCAAATAAAATATGAAATTTTTCACATTTATTCATTGTTAAAGCTACCATTTACCCATTTAGGAAACTTTATTATCCATTTCCTCTAATGGGTAGTTTTAATTATGTGAAAACTAATGCAATACGCTACTATAAAAAAATTAATAATTTTACTTCATGTGATGGCTAAGCTCCACATGGGACTTTATTAGATAATTTAGAAATGATAGTTTGAGGCTAAATGGTTTTTATATAGAGTAATACATCATTTTGGGTTTGATTTGTTTGATATAGTTGCATATATTATCTAATTGTGAAGGGTCGATGAGGATAACACGATGTTGATTACTTTGATATAACTACATATATTATCTAATTTTTTCTCTAAAATAAAGTTACTATTTTTCTTAAGTGAAGTATGGAGAAATTCTAATATCTATTAGTTGGATATATATATATATATATATATATATATATATATATATATATATATACTGAGTGACTCACCATTTATACAATTTTGTATATGTTAATGTCACAATTAAAATCATTCAACTATAGAATAGTCTATGTATTATTTAGATATGGTTTTTATAGGTTCTACCTAATAATATATGATATATAGATCAATATTGAGTGACTTTGAATGCATATCAAACTATGTTTAAAATCTTTAGATACATAGACACCAATC
>JARHVA010000137.1:5810000-5852500 GCA_037957365.1 Torreya grandis | reverse complement strand
TAAATTTATGTCTGACTCCCAAAATCATCTAGACACTCAACCTTCTCTATGTAGTATTCAACCTTAGACTTATGTTTTGAAATACACTTGACTCCAAAGATCACATCATATGACCCTAGTGGTGTTATATATAGATCAAAAATTATTGTGAATTTAGATAACCTAATCTTTACTTTAACTAAACACTTTTTAACCATGACTTTTGATTCATTTTCATACTATACTGACCTTGCATTTATCAGAGTTGTTTCTAGAATCTAGATAACATAAGTGCAATGCAGACATGATCACAAAAGACGAACAAGTGCACACCACATATATGCCAAAGCAATTTGAAAATAACACAATAAGAGAAATTACACAAGATAAAATAGAGAAAAACAAAATTTGATTAGCATGAGATGGCCACAATAAGGAATACAAATAGGAGAGTATGTAAGTAACTCCTCCACAAAAGGTGGACAAGGCACCCCAAGAATAGAATGTAACTTCTCCATGAAAGGTGGGTACAAGGTGCTATGAATAGAGAAGTAACTCCCATCAAGGGAGTTACTTATGACATTCTTATGACACCTATGACACATCTATGACACACACCTCCACAAATCCCACAAATGTAGGAAAACTCCATGTATACACAAGAAATACAATTTCCATAATTAATAAATAAGAAAAAATAAAAACCTACACTAATACCCCCCCCATAAGTGCAACTTAGGTGGGTAGTGTGAAAATATAAGATGGGTCCCAGAAACTAGGCCTGATGAGGTTCCCATGTACAAATGCAATATCCCATAAGATAGAGAAAAGGAGAAAACCCATAAAAAAAACTCCCCCCCAAAAGAGAGACATAAAAGAAAAAAAGAGGCTAGAAGACCTCCTAAAGATGATGCTACTGTAGATATAGACCACACCCCAAGAAGAGCTCATAGATGAATGAACTTGCTCTCATTGAAAGGTTTGGTGAAGATGTCTGCAACTTGCTCTGAAGACTAGAAAATAATCAATTCAATGACCTAACTATGAATAAGCTCCCAAATGAAATGCATGTGAATCTCTATGTGCTTAGTCTGCTAGTGTTGAACCAAATTCTTACAAATCTAAATGGCACTCTAGTTTTCACAATAAATGATGGTGGGATGCATAATAAGAATGCCAAACTCAGAAAGAATGCCCTGAATATAAATAGCCTCAGTAGCTGCATTAATAGATCCCCTATACTCTGCCTCTATGGATGATATAGAAATAGCATTATGCTTCTTGCTAGACCAATTGATAAGACCAAAACCTAGAGAGAAACTATAACCAGAAGTGGACTTGTGAGTCTGTGAATTGCCAGCCCAGTCTGAATCTATATATCTAACCAAGTCAACCTCTGTGCCAAATTTGTAATGAATCCCATATCTATGTGAACCTTGTATATAATGCAAGATCCTCTTAGCTGCTTTCCAATGCAGCTCATGGGGTTCCTACATGAATTTGGAGATAATTCCCACTGTATATGAAATGTTAGGCCTAGTGTGAGTCAAGTAGATGAGACTACCAACAAGTTGTTGATACTGAGTGGCATCAACCAATGGTAATTAACAATCAATCTCAAGCTTGACTCCTTATAGAAAGGGAGTTAGAGATGGCTTACAATCATCCATGTGAAATCGAGCCAATAAATCAAGAGCATACTTAGGTTGTGCAAGAGAAATTCTTGAATCTCACTGTGAGATCTTGATGCCAAGGAAGTAGTGCAACAAACCCAAGTTTGTCATGTCAAATCTATCCTAAATAGATGCCTTCACCACTGAAATAGTTGATGAATAACTCCTAGTTATCAAGAGGTCATCAACATATAGAACCAAAATCAAGAGTGAATCATCCCGTCGCATGAAGTAGACATTCAGATCAGAATGTCACCTAGTGAAACTTGCTATGAGAAGGAAGGAATCCATCTTGCCATACCAAGCCTATGGGGCCAGTTTGAGGCCATAGATAGATTTCCTAAGTTTGCATACTAAGGAAGAATTCTGAACAAATCCTGGTGGCTACTCTATGTAGATCTCCTCCTCTAGGTCTCTGTGAAGAAAGGCACTCTTCACATCCATCTAATGCACATCCCAACTATGTGTTATGGCAATAGCCAAGGTGAGTCAGATAAAAATAATCTTTGCAATAGGTGTAAAGGTCTATGAGTAGTCACTGCTTACCACCTATGAGAAACCCTTGGTGACCAATCATGCCTTCTTATACTTATCAACCGACCCATCTGCTGCAAACTTCGTCTAAAATATCCACCTACATTAAACCACCTATGAGAAACCCTTGATGACCAATCATGCTTTCTTATACTTATCAACGACCCATCTGCTGCAAACTTGGTCTGATATATCCACCTACATCAAACCATCTTTCTTCCCTTAGGAAGTGAAGTCAAATCCCAAGTGTGATTTTTGATTAAGGAAGAATATTCTTCTTCCATAGCATATTCCCACTCAGGTACCCCCAATGCCTCTCAAAAAGTTTGTGGATCCAAAACTGTAGCAAAGAAGCTATGTGGATCTCTCTAAAAATGCCACCCAGTATGTCTATCATCTATGGTATCTCCTACCCAAGTGCCATCACTCTCAAGTGTCTGTCTAGCCCAAAGTGGCCCAAAAGTGGCCAAGTCAAGTGCTAACTCGTCATCCTCTAACTGACTAGAGGTGGATGACTCTACATCACTATCCTCACTATCTAAACTCGAAGAAGAAGAAGATGACTCTGGCTCAAGAACCTACTGTGGTTGATCTAAATCTGATGAGGAATCATCATGAAGAAGTAGACTTGATGAGGGAGAAGTGTCAAGTGTTGAGTCTCTAGAACTCTCCTAAAAATGGACACTTCTCTCAATGAACAACTCATAAGTGACTGGATCTAGAAGGTGATATCCATTAATACCATCTAGATATCCTATAAAGATATAAGGCTTGGACTGACATTCCATAGCTTTGTGGTTTTTCTTTAGAATGTGGGCCATGGCTAGTGATCCAAAAACTCTAAGGTGCTCAACATCAGGTTTCCTTTTATGCCAAGCTTTAAAGGGTGTTATCCCTTTCAAAGCTTTGTGAGGAACCCTATTTTGAATCTAGCAAGCACAATTGATAGCTTAAGCCCAGTACTATGGTGCTAAGGATTTTGAGTGAATCATACAACTACCCATCTCTTTCAAGAACCTATTCTTGCATTCTGCAACCCCATTCTATGAAGGATTGTAAGTGACTGTGTGCTACAAATCAATCAGCTTTTTAGTGCAAAACTGCTCAAATTTGATGCTGACATACTCCCCTCCATTATTAGTTCAAAAAATCTTGATGGATTTCTCACTCTGTTTCTCAACAAGAGCCTTGAAGTCTAGAAAATTTTCAAACACTTTAGACTTTTGTTTGAGAAAATAAATCCAAGTGTACCTAGAGAAATCATCAATGAAAGTGAGGATGTACTTGGCCCTTGTGAAAGATGGTTTGGGAAAGGGTCCCGATACATCACTGTGGACTAACTCCAAAGGTTGTGAAGCCTTCCAAGCTTTGCCTTTGTCAAATTTTTGCTATGGGATGCTTCCCAATGGAGCACCCCTTGCAAAGTCTTTTTGAGAATTGGACATGAGGCAAGCCAATGACCGTGTCATTTTTACAGAGTTGCTCAAGATAGGAGTAGTTAAGGTGGCCAAACCACTCATGCCATAATTTTCTAACTCCATCTAAATGAATTAGCAATGCTGTAGGAGAAGAATCTGATGTAAAATGTCAAAAGGTGTATAACCTGGCTTGGTGATCTGCCCTTCCCACTGCCACTGTAGTATCATTATGCAACTCCCTGCTAGACACTGAATTTGGGAAAAACTCAACTCTCATGCCCTGACCAATGTGAGTGATTTGGTACACTGATAAGAGATTGGTTGAAAGAGAAGAAACACTTAGAACATTGTTGAATGTTCCTCCTTCCATTTCAACTTAAACTCTCTTTGCAATTAAAATGATGTGTCATCACCCAAACTAACTGAAGTCATGCTACAAGGATCTAAAGATGAAAACTCAACTAGTGAAGAGCCCATGTGGTGAGAAGAACCTGAGTCTATGACCCATGAAGATGTAGAAGCTGCAGTTTCTACAAGGGCCTTACCATTTTTTTTCTCCTTACCATTGCCTTTTACCTTAGTAGAATCTTGGGTAGATGAATGTTGCTTGATGGACTCAGGAACACCTATGTTGTTCTTCTCTAGAAGATGAGTCAGGTGATCTATTTATTTCTTAATGCATTTGTGTTCATCATGCCCTGTCTTTTTACAATAGGCACACTTAACCTTCTCCTTCTTTGGTTTAGTATTGGAGGATGAAGACTCAATGCTGTTTTTGGCAAGATTGGTGTTTTTTTTCTTCTTCTCCTGGTTCTTGTTCTTTTCCTTTATTAAAGTCTTATCCTTACTATTTCCAACTATCAAAGCTTGGATTTGAGTAGAATTCATCATGGCTATCTAAATTAGCTTATCTTGCTCCCTAGTCAAGTCGGCAATGAATGAATCCAAAGAAGGCATTTTCCATGTAGTGCCAAGGGCACTTTTTATGGCATGAAAAGTAGAGACAAAGACTAAATAGCTTAGATATAACTTTGCGAGAATAGAAAGAATAAGTTGATCATATTCCTTCTCTATCCCACATTCTTTCAATTGTAATCTAAGGGCCTTAAACTTATTGAAGAAGTCTTGTAGGGTGTCAAAGTTTCTAGGACATAGAATTATGAGTTTGTTTACGAGCTCATGACCTCTCATCTCATCAAGCTTCCCAAATAACTTTTCTAAGGTGTCCCATATGTCATTAGGAGTTTTTAAGGATTATAAATGGAAGAGAAGTTTAAGAGACATAGACAAAATTAGTAATCCATAGGCTTCATCACTATGGTTGTATCACTTGACCTTTTTAGCATATGTGTTGGGTTCTACTTCCGTACCCATGGTGATCTTATACAACCCTTATCTTCTAAAAATGATTGACATTTTAATGTTTCATTCATGATAGTTGAAGGGTGTTGGGGGTTTAAGATGAAAATAATCCATTTTTTTAGCTGAATTTAGGTGAAGTTGTGTTGATTGCAAGTTGTGAATTTATGCAGAAAGGAGAATGAAAGTGAAGATTTGCAAGTTGTGAAAAATAAATCACACCCCCCCCAAAATATTGAGCCCCACATGTATGCAAGTACACACTCAAAAGACATCAGACTCAAGTGAAAATGCATCTTAGAGCAATTAGTGCAAGACTAAAGCAAACAGGATGTCGGACTCAGTCGAAAATGCATCTCGAGAGACCCAAATTTTTGGCACTTTATAAATTAGTGCATTTTTGAAAAATAACAAGTCTAATTTATGGATAATTAAATTAAATTAACTTTTGGAAAAAATGGCACCCAAAACTGAGCTACCGTTTGCAAGATATTAAAGTTACAATTTTCTTGTAAACTAATGTTTTTGCAAAAAAACACTAAAACATTAAAAAAATGCTTGTTATGGGGAGAGAAAGTGACCTTACAACCACTCAATGGATTTTGCATAGAATGAGGAATCCAAAGGTGGTTTTTGTGAGGGGAAATTGGCCTCCTGCCAACTTGGGCCTCACCCTTCATCTTCATAGGTCAAAGATACAAGTTTTAATTCAAACCCACAAAAATACATAACTGTCTTAAAAATTTAATAATCTATCAAATTAATTGATTTTAGTTTTATCAAGTCAATTTTAACTAAAAAAAATGAAGCATAGATAGAATAATGGATGCCACGTGTCCAAGGGGTGCCAAATAGGATGCCAAGTAAGGAAGGGGCATCCAAAAGCAAATAGTCCAAAATTTTGACTCAAAAAAGACAAAAAACTAAATGCAAACCTATTTAAACCACATGGCCTAATGTGTGGCAAAAATGAAGCTCAAAAAACTAGGTGAAGAAGCTGGAAAAATAACATCAAACACAATAGGAAGTGACATCCCAAGAAAGAGGGCACAAATTTGAATTTTTTTGCAAAAAATAAAAAATAGTAGACCTGCCATATGGCCTAAGGCACCTAGCTGGAAGGACATAGCTAATAAATGTTGGCATAGCTAGAGCAACAGGCTGGAGACTATGGCATGGAAACTTGAAGGAGTGTTGAAGCTAGGCACAGATGGTAATTTGGTTGAAGGACAGAAGCTTGGCGTAAAACTGAAATTTGGCACTTGGACTAGACGCTGCTAACTAGAAGAGCTGACTGTGAGGAGTGCTAACTAATCCTCCCTCTGCTACTCCACACAATAATGGTACTGAAGAACAAAAGCAAAATAAGCACTTGAAGACAACTAAGACACCCAAAGGACAAGGATCCAAGAAAATTAATCAGAAATGATATTGACAATTTTTTTTATTTTAGACCAAATCTAGAATAAAAAATAAAGAGAACTCCACTCATCTTGATTTCAAAATAAGTAAAAATCATAATCACACACAAGATTACTGGGTTAGCTCTAATACCATATCAGAGTTGTTTCTAAAATCTGGATAACGCAAGTGCAATGGAGACGTGATCACACAAGATGAACAAGTGCACACCACATAGATGCCAAAGCAATTTGAAAATAACACAATAAGAGAAATTACACAAGACAAAATGGAGAAAACCAAAATTTGATTAGCATGAGATGGCTAAACTGAAGAATACAAATAGGAGAGTATGTAAGTAACTCCTACACAAAATATGGACAAGGCACCACAAGAATAGAATGTAACTCCTCCATGAAAGGTGGTGACAAGGTGCTAAGAATAGAGAAGTAACTCCCATCAAGGGAGTTACTTATGACATTCTTATGACACCTATGACACATCTATGACACACACCTCCACATAAGCTAGCCTATCCCACAAATGTGGGAAAACTCCATGTATGCACAAGAAATACAATTTCCATAATTAATAAATAGGAAAAATAAAAACCTACACTAATAGAATTTACCATTAATCCATCTCTTCTAGTTAAGTTACTAAGAATTTTAGAAGCTATTAAACATTGTGTAGCTCTTATATCTATCAAACTAGAAAATGGATGTTCAAACAAAGTACCTGATAGCTCTATGAGTAATTCTTGAAATTCAGCTTACTGATTATCAAATGCTATATGAATATGCTATTAAAATCTACATTATGGAGGAATAGGACCCTTGTTCTTTAACTTGTCTTGAGTGCAGTGACAAACATAATGGTCATCTATATAATTGAAATATCCTCCAAGTGGTGATTTCTTATTAGTTTGTTGGTTTCCTTTGAAACCACCTTTGGAACCATTGCCCTATTTCTTGTTCCCTAAACTATTGTTGAATTTAGCATTCTACTTTTTGAACTATTTCGTAGAATCTCAACTCCTCTTTTTCCATTTATTATTTTTTAATGTTGACTTAAAATTCAAATTTTTTGTTAAACTTGTCCTTGGCCTATGAAAGAGACATCAAATTTTATTCCTATTTGACTACCTTCTTCAAGTCTTGGTCTATGGTAGAATGTCTATGAACATCCACCTCTCCACTAATCTAGGGTCTCAATCCCATGATAAAATTTATGATCTTGACCCTCTCATCTCCCTAGTACTAAGGTATGCACTTTAAAAGTTTGGCAAACTACTCCTAGTACTCATTCACTAATAAGTCTCCTTATTTTAGATTATATAAATGTATGAAATTCTAGTTAAAATATAGATATGGGATCTACTGTGACCTAAACAAAGTCACAAACACTATCTTAAGTAGTGGTGGTTGAGTTAAAATTCATTTTTAGCCTCATATTATCCTACCACATAACTACCTTACTAGCCAACTGGTATGCTCCTATACTAAGTTAGTAACCTTGGATTAGTTTTGAATTTTTAAATACTTTTTTATTTCAATCATCCATGACTTAGCTCCATCATATAGAATAGTCCCATTTAACTTAGGTGGGTTCACCTTCTTTATGTCTCTAGCCAACTCTAACACTACTTGAGATCTCACATCCTAAGGATTTTACTACTCAATGAAATGATCTTCAAGTACATATTGATGTTCAGTATCTTCATGGACATGAACCACATAGTCTAGAACTATAATCAAATCTTTGGTCTCATTCATGAATATACGAATATGATCTATCTTTCTTAATTACACAATCCCAAATTGGCAAAGAATTCGATAGACCCTCGCTAGAAACTCTAGATTTCATCATCCTCCTTTCTATAAAGATTAGGATATGAAAATGTTAGTGGACTCATTACGTCATAGAGTTTGAGTTATAACTCTGATACCACATGTCACATTCTCATTGGGATCTACTTAAAAATATATAATTTTTTTAAAAGTTAAATTCATATACTTTAAATAGATTACAAGATGAGAATTTAATCAAAGATCATATAAAATACTCTAAGTTTGATGACTTTAAGTAAATCATACTACATATTATATAATTAATCACTGTTATCATAAGCAACACATCTAAATATAAATACAAGAAAGTAATTACAATTAACTAGCCATAGTGGATGCATGCATACATCCACTGTTGTCAATGTATAATAAGTAATTAATTATAATTCTTCATGATAATGTTCATATAATAAATAAAATACAATATAATAGACATATCTAAGATATATGGCTCCTTGAAACATAGGTTTTTGGACTCTAGTATCTATTTCAATATCAAGTGTCATCTCAAAATTAGTAATATTGTGGGGAGGGAAAGCATCATCCAAGCACATTTTCACCCCAATCACAGACCAATAATCCATTACACTAAACCCATCAAGGAATGTTCCTCCCTTCATGGATTAGTATATAGTGATGGCATGAGAATCAAGAGAAAAAAGCTAGTAATCGTGTGTTGTATGAATTCTAAGACTAAACATGCAATGTATCATAAAAACTCATTCTACTCAAGATATCACACAAACTCATGAAATAACAATGTCTCACTATACATTACTTCAACTAAAGTTTTTAAATAATAAATGATCTATAGATTAGTCAAAATTTATACACACCACTTGATTGGATTAAATTCATATGGCATTGTGATGCTAGTACGATAGTGAAGTCCATCTCACTACTTACTCAGTATTAACAATGGATGATTTAGCTAACATAGAGTAACCAATAGATTTATATATATTACATCCTACTAACAATCACATAATATGTTAAGTAAATGATAATCTAAAATCGTACATTTATTTCATCAAATGTATGAATGAATCTCAAAATAATATCTATCCCATAATAGAAATAATTTATACCACCTAAGTAAAATATATATTTAACTATAGTTTCTAGTTACTATAAATAGTTTCCAAATATACTACATCCTATGATAACCTATGTTATCATAGTTTAGGGTTCTAAAGCACAACTACTAAATATCAAAACCAGTCATTGTTAGGGTAATTAATTCATCATTATAAATAAATGAGTAATATTTAATTACTCATAATTATTTGTAATTAGTAATTAGTATACAATTATGTATCATAGATAGGTTTTTGGGTTATTTATGATAGTACATTTAAAATATCTTTTAATCATGGTATTTTATTACTTTTATGTAATATTTTTGAGATATTCTATTTACTTTAGTTTCATCTCTCTTATTTTATAAGAAATATTACAAGCTCATATTATCATATAAATATGAATCTTTGAAATGTATTTCATGTTGGAACAAATATAATCTTTTTGTTCCTCCATATGTGATATCAGAGTGCATAAGAGATCCTGAACTTGTTACAAGAAGATCATGCACTCCCACATACAATCCACTAGAAGATAAAAAAATAGCATGAAACACCAAATATTTCAATATTTTTTTAAAATATATTCATTCTGGCACACTAAGCATGATGCTTGGCAAAGAAAATCCATAATAAAAGGCATAAAACCATCCAGTAGTTGCCCAGGCTATGGTAAAGATATGAATACTTTGGTTCTCATAGTAAAACATATATATAGTGTGAAGATAAGCCAATATATTATTTTTTGACAAAATAAAAAGGGCATTTCATCAACCTAAATAAGTGGTGGCATCAATTCAGACATTTCTTTGGTCCTTTAAAAGCTATGATTTGGTAATATTAAGGTAATCAAAATGCCAAACATCTACTTAAGAATTAGTGAGGTTTGAATATCTCAAGACTAACATATAGAGTGTCAGAGATTGATGTTGGAGTATTGGTGGCCTCATAAGAAGAAATGAAGTGAAAAGAGTCATAAGCCTAGGCCATTAGAAATTTTAGCTAGGCAAAACATTTATCTTTTATAAGCTATGACTAACATTTTCTCAACAAAATATGTTATTTTTTTGTTAATAAAAAAATGAAAACAAATAAATACATATGCAATCCATTTAGACAAGTGAATTTTGTACCTCTATGAGGGATCGAGCTATAGACCTTCTCAAGGCTCATGCCAAAGATATTGCCAACTTCAAAATTCAAATGCTGCATATATCACTTTGACACCAATTCAAAAGAGGTTGGTCCTTTTTTTAATTTATAAACTAATAATATGAATTCTATAAGTTATTAAATTCAAATATAGGTGCAAATTACTACCATTCCATATTTGGAATATTTTATTTCATAAAAAATATACCCAAAATTTCTTTTTGAATGCTCAAAACCACTCCACTTACTATTCTTTTTTTGTAATTTTTATCTAAAACCATTTATTATCTAACATATAGTATTTGGTAAGGAGTAATTTTTATTTCAAAAGATCTATTTATAGCCTTTAAATACTTGTTTGTCCTTTTAAATACTTGAAATGATCCATAGATGAGTTGGTGGGAAGCTTTTTCAGTAAAGCATAGGTGGGAGGTTCAAATACCACAAAATAATATTTCTGGTAAAAGTTTTAGCAAACCATCAAAATATAAAAATACAGTAAATTTAGTTATACCTAACTATATTAGGAAAAAATATCATAAAAAGAAAAAAAAAAGTGATTTTTTGCCAAAAATAGGTTAAAAAGCCCAAACATGAAAAAAATAGAATTTTTATTTTTAAAAGCATTGTAAATTTAATTTTCATATTGTATTACAAGTAATTATATATTATATTATTCAAAATCACAAGTTTTAAGCATGACACAGTGTTTGGTCATAGCTATGCCTTTGACTCATGTTTATGGATGATGTCATAATGTTTGAGTTACTACATATAACACCTAAACATATATGTAATAATGAATTATAGGTATCAACCATATAAATCATCAAAGATAAATAAGGATCATAAACTCATAGCCTTCCCTTCATTATCCATTCATTATAATCAAAAGACATAAATATTGATAAATGAAATTTCTAAGTTTATAGTGAGGTTATATGCATGTCTATTAAAATCCATCTAAATAAGCTATAGTGATTGAATGAAACCTTTTTAATACTATTTAAGTACCAAGTATCATATTATTCCCCATATATTTATGCCTCTTTCTTGTACTACTAGTATATAGAATGGATGAAATTTTTCTTCATACCAATGAATATAAAGGAAGGGTGCATATAAATAAAGATCTAGTATATCAATATCAAAGTATTTAAAAATGAAAACCTATATATAGAGAGTGATAAGTAACCAAACTACCACCGAAAATATTTATAATGACTACATGGGATGCAAAAAAAATTCTAGCAGATTCATACATCCTTAAAGGTAACCACTACTCTACTTGGAAGACAAAGCTCATACTTTAATTAGAGTTTGAAGAAATCTTATCTATAGTAGATGGCTTGTATACCTAATATGCAATATATGTTGATCAATAATATAAATTTTATAAAGCTAACCAAAAGGCAAAGTTGATAATCAAGTTCTAAGTATCAGATTAAGTTCAACCGTACATTCGTGAAGCCAAAACAACTAAGGAATCTTGGGAGAAGCACCAAACTATATATAAATTAAAAAATAAGAGTATTATTATACATTTCCAAATTCAAATCCATTCTCTCAATTTGAGATTAAGAGAAAAAGTGGTCTTTTAAAAATGTGTTGCAACACTGAGGGCATCACTTCAATCTTTGGGTGAGACATTTTTAGATGATTCTTTTATATCTATTATCTTGAGAAAATTGCCACCATCATATATGATTTTTGTGACTACTTTGATTATCAAATAATAAAAGTAAAAATTTAAATAATTGGTAAATATGTTGTAACAGGAAGTCTTTCAATACTCATAACAATAAACAAGAATATGTACTAGCTTCTTGATTAAAAACCCAGATTTAACCCTAGAGATAAATCACATATATTTTCAAATGGACACTAAAAAATCTTAATTTCATAAGTAAACTAGAATTGGCTGTAGAATTCTCATTTTATCAATTATATAAAATAGGAAATCAATTTTTTCTAATTTATTTAAAATAAATTGACCTTTTAATCAGAATATAGATTTAAACAATTTTAAACATGAGAGATTTTAAGAAACTCATATAATCTATTGTTCATTTAAACCATTCCATAATATATTTTATCCCTATTAAATAATCTATTAATTATTTATAAAAAATAATTAAAAACTCATCCAAAAATTTAAGCTTATAAAACCTTTTACATTCTACTTAGATTAGATGAAAACTAAATAGGACTTTCCAATTTCCTCCATAATTTAATTAAAGAAATTGAAAGATTTTTAAATCTTAAAGAATAAATTTAAAAATGACACAGAGGATTTATTTACAGGGATCACCAAATAGATACATCACCAAGTCTACTCTATGAGTGTTCTGATCTATTAAAAACTCTTTGAGAATAATTACAAAACCTCTCTGAGTAGAATAGAATTATTTCATACCAAATAATTTGTCTATGCAAAAAATAAAAATAAACCTATTTATTTTACCCAAGGTTCTTGTTGACTCTCAAATCTAAATATATCTTAATCTTAAAAAATATTCTGTGCAAAATCCCCTATTATCTCTGTGAAAACACTATTTTTACCTCTGTAAACTAACCCATAGTTATATCTATATTCTCAACAATAATGTTGGCTAGAAATAAATTTTTTGAGTACTAATAATTTATTTAAATTAGGATTTTTCTCATTTTGACAACATGGCATTAGATCTCTAAGATTTTTCGCTGCCTCTATTCAATTTTGCTTTACAACCAATAAAAACCAAAAAATTTAAAATATAATTCAACATCGTTGGTGTATAGATGAGTGTGGATAATGCTTTACAATTAGTGTCAAAATCGATCCATGTTATCATAAATATCAAATAATTTAACTTCCCTACATAATATGTTCAATAATCTTTACCACTTATAAACTATTTATCATGAATATTTTGACATACAACATCTATCAAGAATAGAAGCTTTAAAAAATTAAATTACCATAGAATTTTAATAATAATAATAATAATAATAATAATAATAATAATAATAATAATAATAATAATAATAATAATAATAATAATAATAATAATAATTCTCACTTGAATGTAGAGATAATTCTTTAAAAATATTACACACTAAGATTAAATGTATGCCAAAACTCCTTAAGCCAAGATCAAGATTGGAAATTTAAGAACAAGATTTACACTTTCTTCATAAATAAAGATTACCATCCAATACAATTGTTCAAATCAAATACCACATTATATTTTAATAATATTGGAGTTAAATACTTGGGATCATCTTTTAATAAAAGATTAATATGTATGTGAATTTACACCAAAATAAAAATATAATCTTCCCACTAAAATAAATCAAGAACCAAATTTCTTTCCACCAATCATATGATTCTTTGCAAGTGGAGAATATAAAGTAGAGCTTAACTCATGATACTAAAGAATTAAAATACTTCCATGAGTTTCTTTAACAATCCTCCCAGAAGTCAACCCCATATTTTTTGGTGGAATAAAGACTTGGATTTAAAAGAAAACATGCAACCATCCTTATCTTAAATAACCTATGATTAAATGACCTTATCAATTCTTTAAAATAATCTTTATATATTTTTGATAATATAAGAGTGGGAGGATTATTGATTTATGAAAGAAATAACTAAAAATATATCCCGTGACTATTTTAAATAATTATCCATGTGAGTGTGGGAATATTATATATTGTGGAATAAAATATCCAAGGGTAAATTTAAAACTATTAAGTAAGATATTTAATTAATTAAATATATCCCATATTAAAATTAACAAAATATGATAAAATAAGATATTAATTAATTAAATATATATCCCATGGTAAAATAAAAATATCATTAAATATGATATTTAATTAATTAAATATATCCCATAGTAAAATTTAAAAAATTATTTAAATGAGATATTAATTAATTAAATATATATCCTATTGTAAAATAAAAAATATCATTAAATAAGATATTAATTTATTATCTTGAACAATATGAATAGTAAAAATCCTCTAAATAAAACCTCCCCAATAAGACCTTTTTGGTCCCCAAAAGATCAAATCACTCTTCGAAGCTAAAAATAGGTCTTCTGTAAAATATCACTTCAAAATATCATAATAACAATTTAAAAATCAAATTTAATCCATGAAATGCTAGTGAAAGAAATATCTACCCAATATAAAATTATAGATATCAGTACACTACCTGCTGAATATATATACTAAAATGCAAATTTTTCAAAAATAGACATACCGATCATGCCTTGTATAATCTGCATATACTATTGTCAAGTTTTAAAAATAATTTTTTTCCAAAACTAAAATGTGAGAAAAATAATAGAAGTATGATAAACTTCTCCCTTGGATTTTCTCTATAGGTTTCTCCAATAAACCACATTGAAATCTTAAAATTATTTGAAAATATTTTCAAGTTTAAATATGAGTTAATTCCATTACCAATGCATCAAGAACTCAAAAACTTATTTAGGATAATAAAAAGAGATTAAAAAAATTATAAACATGAAAAAATAATCCAAGTATGATAACCCTGTCACTTGGATTTCTTTAAAACTTGTAGCTCTAAAATTGTTTAAAATATATTCCTTTTACTGGAATTTCAAAATTGCTTTGAATATTTTCATGTTAATTAACTATTATAGCTATTAAAACATGTAATTAAGGAATTAATTTCTAAACCACTTAACCGAATTATCCTTATAATTTTTTAATGTTTTTGCAAGGATTATATATAAAATTGTTGGTTTAAAATGCTTTACTTTTTAACAACTTTTAAATTTTGTTTAGGATAAAGTTGCCAACACCTATTAAGCTCATGCCCTTTCCTATAATAATTAGTATAAAAATGTTTTTCCACTTTTTTGTAAAACATACTCTTATTGTCAATCTCAGAACACTCTCTAAGAGAGTGGTCTTTGAATTTATTTCCTAACAAAGATTTACATTGTCAACAGTTGGCTACATAATGGTTAGATAATTCACAAAAATTGCATGGATAAATATACCACAAATTTTGTGTACCATAATAAAAAAGAACATTAGAATATTTACATTTTTTGGTAGAATGAGAATCAACATTATTGCAAGTGTGATAAAAAAATATGTTTTACCTTTCATCCGAGATGGTTTATACTTCTCTATATCACCTCTTGCTTATGCTTTATTATAGCATTCACTTGGTTCATTTTGAATACTAGATTATATCCCAAACATGCATGATGAGACTTATCTTCTATTTAAATGAGGTTATTTATATCATAGGAAACTTTTCCAAGGTCTTTTCTATTAAATCTCTTTTTAACAAGTAATTTTGAACCTATACCTCTAGCATGTTGTTCAAACTTATAAAAATTCTTTTTATCAGATTCATGATGGAAAGGAAAAGTAACTGGTGATTTACATTCACTTATGGTGCTTAATGATTCTATTTGTGCACTTCTTAGAGAAGAAGGCCCTATATGCATAATGGACTTGTTTTTCTTCTTTGTGTCATCATCATTTTTCAAACTCAACAAGATCTCATCTTTGGCTTGCAACTCTTTTTTCAAACTTTCAATCTCCTTTTTTAAGGAGTAGAACTTTGCTCTTAAGAAAGAGTTCTCTTCCTAAATCTGTATATTAAATACTTTGAGCTCATCAAGCTTCTTTTATTTGGATAACTTTCCTATTATTTCTTATTCTTGCAAACAATCTATACTTCCAACACTGCAAATGGAGTAAACAATAGTCTACAAAGAATCCAACCAACACTAAAACTAAATTTAAATTTTTACGTAATCAGAACCTAATCTTTGTATTCTAACTACTCTGGTATCAAACTAATCTGAAAACTAGATTTACCTATATAGATAAATCACATATCTTCTCAAACAGATAGTAAAAATTCTCAATTTCATAATTCAAATAGAATTACATGCAAAATTCTCATTTCCCTGGATTAAATACAATAAGAAATAGTTTTTTTTTAATATTTCAATTTTCAAAATTTATTTTAAAGAAATTGACTTTTTAATCTGAATGTAAACTTGAATAATTTTGAATATGAGTGATTTTGATAAATTCATATAATTTATTATTAATTTAAACCATTCCATAAATATTTTATCTCTGTAAACTAATATCTTAATTATTTTTAAAAAAAATTTAAAAAACTCATCCAAAAATTTAAACTTATAAAAACTTTTATAGTTTGATTAGATAAGATGAAAACTGAATATTACTTTCCAATTTCTTCTATAATTTAATTAAAAAAAATGAAAAAAAATTTAATCACAGAGAATAAATTGAAAAATGACACATAAGATTTATTTACAGGATTCATCAAATGGCTACGTCCCTAGGTCCACTTTATGAGTTGTCTGATTTATTAAAAACTCTTTGAAAATAATTACAAAACCTCTCTAAGTAAAATATAATTCTTTCATACTAGATAATTTATCTGTGTAACAAATAAAAATAAACCTCTTTAATTTACTTAAGGTTCTTGCTACCTCTGAAATATAGATATATCTGTATCTAAAAAATTCTTTTGTGTAAAATTCCCTGCTACCTCTATCAAAACACTATTTATGTCTCTATAAAATAACCCATAGTTATATTTATATTCTCAAAAATAATGTTGGCTAGGAAATAATAAATTTTCTCAGGGTACTAAAATTTTTGTCAAATTGGGATTTTTTCCTTTTCAATAACATGACATTGGCTCTTTGGGATTTCTAATCCATGTATTCAGTTTTGCTTTAAAACTGATCAAAACCAAAAATATTAAAATGGAATTCAACATCACTAACATATAATTGATCATGGATAATGGTGTAGAATTAGTAACAAAATTGATCCATGCTATCATAAATAGTAAATAATTAAAATTTTCTACATAATATGTTAAATAATCGTTGCCAGCTATAAACCCTTTCTTGTCAAAGTTTCACCAAACAATGTTTGTCAAAAATCTCTGAGAATCTTTAAAGAATTAAATTACCACATAATTTTTAATATAGTAATAATAATAATAATAATAATTTCTACTTGAATGTAGAAACAATTCTTTAAATAGATTCCATACCAGGATTAAATATATGCCAAGACTCCTTAGGCCAAGATCAAGATTGATAATTTAAGATCAATATTTTCACTTTATTAGTAAATAAAGATTACCATGCAATAAAATTTTCCAAATCAAATACCATGTTGTATTTGAATAAGCTTGAAGTTAAAGACTTGGGATAATCTTTTAACAAAATATTAATATGCATGTAAATTTCTACCAAAATAAAAACATAATCTCCCCACTAAAATAAATCAAGAATTAAATATCTTTCCACCAACCATATGATTTTTTGCAAGTGGATAATATAAAGTGGATTTTGACTCATGAGATTGAAGAATTAAAATATTCTCATGAGTTTCTTTAACAAACTTCCAAGAAGTCAACCTCATATTTCTTTGGTGGAATAAAGACTTAGATTTAAAAGAAAACATTCAACCACGCTTATCTTAAATAACCCATGATTAAACTACCACATCAATTCTTTAAAAGAATTTCTATGTCTTTTTGACAATATAAGAGTGGTAAGATTCTCAATTTATGAGATAAATAATTCAAAATATATCCCATGACTATTTTAAATAACTATCCATGTGGGAGTGGAGATACCATATTTTTTGGAATAAAATATCCAATGGTAAATTAAAAATCATTAAATAAAATATTTAATTAATTAAATATATTCCATGTTAAAATAAAAAAATACCATTAAATATGATGTTAATTAATTAAATATATATCTTATGGTAAAATAAAAATACCATTAAATATAATATTTAATTAATTAAATATATCCCATGGTAAAATTTAAAAAAAATCAATAACATATTAATTGATTAAATATATATCCCATCAAAAAATAAAAAATACCATTAAATAGGATATTAATTAATTATTCTGAACCATATGAAGAGTGAAAATCATCTAAATCACTTCTCATCAATAGAAAAAAAAGTAAGTAGTCAAATCTTCATCAAAACATAATTTAAGGCAAACTTCACAAGAAGGAATGTCACAAAAACAATGTCTCATTTATGGTCATCAAGGGCATAAACTAAAATATTATTGATATAATACCATCAAAAAAAGATCTTCCAGTGGTCATAAGTCCACTAACAAGCAATCACCCCCTAGTTCATTCAATAAGCCACAAGGACAAAAAAAGGTGAGATGATAAAAGAAATCAAAGCAACAATGCAATATTGTCAAACAAGAAAAACATGATGAGGAATATGAATAATTATACTCTACACATATCTTTGATAAATATACACCACAAAGTGACATATGGTTTGTTGACTCAAGTGGAACTCGATACATGATAGGTAGAAAAGACTAATTTTCATTTTCAAATGCATACCTAATAAAAATCATGTTTATTTATGTGATGACATCTCATATAGTGTGTAAGGAATTGGCAACATTACCTTAATCCTAGGTAAGTAAACATGTATATTCACATATGTTCTATATGTACCTAGTTTAACCAAAAACTTGTTATCAGTAAGTAAAATCTTAGACCATAATTTGAAGATTGAATTTGACTATAAAGGTGGAAATAAATTATGTTTCATCGAAGATAAATCTATAAACACCAAAATTATTGCATGGGCATCCAATGTGAACTGTATGTTAAGAAGCTTTATCATTGATGTCAAGGTCAAGGTGGATATCATTGATGTCAAGATGTATTTGGTAAATATGCATAGTGAGGTAATATGTGACAAGAGATAACTTGAATGAAACCTATTATATATCTATGAAGAGATAGTTTAAAGGTAACCTGATGATGATTTTGAAGTTAATGTCAAGGTTTAGTACATGGTACACATATTTGTATACCCATTCTTGAGTATAAGGTTCTTGAGAAGGTTTTCGAATAGGATGCCTACTTTGGCACATGAAATAGCATGATGGACTAGTGAGATAAATTCATATAGGACTAAGAGGATGTTTGAGGACACTTGAGCATGCATATGAGGCATTAGAGCACTCAGGTGTGTTTCAAAGTGATCCTACAAGGGTAAGACCTACAAACCTAAGTAAAAACAAACTAGTTCTAGACTCTACCTGACATAATAAGAGGTCATGAGGTGTTTTCAATACCTATGAATGACTGAACATAATGGTAAAACATGTGTGATGTTTCTTTAGCATGTGAGTGAGGTGGAGAGTACTTGGACAATAGCTAGAAGGTCTATTTTAAGGCCTAATATGACATGTAGATTTAAAACTTAGAGAGTAAAGATAAAGATTGTGGCTTAATGGGGCATTAGGTTAAATTTATAAAGTAATCATGGTTATATTAGCATTGATAGAGGCATGTCATGTTTTTTAGGTATTTTGACTAAGTTTGAGGTCCAAATATGCAAGAAAATGGATGGAATGTGGTTTTGAAGTTTCTTGTATGCATAGAATAAAGGATTCTCAACCTAATAAGAACTTTCATGTACTCATTGGCATGTGTAACATCTACATGAGAACCTAATACATTTATGGTAGATTGGGAAGTGTCCAAGATGAAACTTTCAAGAATTGGTTTCTAGATTAAGGGCCTAATATTTATGAATGATTGTTAAGACTGTAAAGTGGCTTAAACCTCTCTAAAACCCTAACCTTAACTTGATATAGAATACATTGATGGAAATATCTTAGAATGGATTGGATGACCTATTTTTATTATTTTATCATGTAGTGGACTCTCCTAGGTATTTCTAGGTGGCATTGGTTTGTCATGTTAGTGAGTGGACCCTATAGAAAAATTATTATTTCTCATAAATTTACTATAGTAGGTAGGATTGACCAAGTCAAAGATGATAAATCAATGGAGATTGAATCTTGAGACTCATACCCTATGTCGTTGATGGTTTATGATAAATTTATAGACTTAAGATGTAGTAAAATGGTCATGTAAGTTGACCTATCACTAAAAGTCTTGGTGATGCAGATAGTTAGAAAAAGTATATATAAGTGAGACTAAGATTAGGGATGTGTTGTCATTGATTATGGATGGATCTAAATGCATGGGGTTGTTTTCTAGTACCTATAGTACACATTAATATTGATTATATGATTTATAAGTTAGTGAATATGTTGATAATATTTATTACAGGTTGACCTATCTAGTGTAGATGAGACAATGAAGGTGTAATGTTATGAGATTTATTTATAAAACCACTATTGTCACGTGACCATGGTATATATTTATCTGATAGTTACCTAATTATATCAAAGGATCAAACACATCCATTATGTGTCTCCAAAATTTTCTAGACAAGATTTGAAAGTCATTTTCACCATGACAATGTTTGAAGGTGTATTGACAAGTTTGAGTAATCATGTTTGATCTAGGTCTTTGAAGTATTCTAAGATAAATTCCATGTCTTACCTAATAGGATAAGAGTGCATGGTCAACAAAGAAGGATATGAACAAGAAAAGTCTTTTATGTATAATAGGCAATTTTAGACATAGTAAGTGAAGTAGAGAGCATAGATGTGAAGCAAAGAGGATTATGATTATGTGAGCTTGCATAGGTCATGAAACATATAAAATAAATTATATAAATATATTATAGACATCTACAGTTTTTCAAAAATGCTTTAATTATAGTTTCAACCCATAAAACGGCTAATTGAGCAAGGTTAAAGGACATTTTTTTCTTTTGTGAGAGGAAGATTTGATTGTCATACAAAAAAATAATACCATAATCAATTTTAATAATAAATTAAGATTAAGGTGGATAGTTTCATAGTGTTGATTGAGTGGGTGATTTATCAACAATGGGGTTGTAATCTCCTAGTAAGTTGGTGCTTGATAAATTTAGGGCTTGATGTTTCTTGTTGGGTTAGTGCATAACTAAATTTGATTAATGATATTATAGGACAAGTTTTCCAAGTTCTATTTAAGTGAGTTTTATTCTCCTCGAGGGTTTTACACATATATTGTGTTCGTGTGTTGCATGTTCTTATAGATTAGTGTTTATGCTTACTAAAGATGAATATGATTATCTGAATGATCTATTATTGATTAACTAAGATTTCTTAATGCATTTAAGACTAATTAACCCATCCCCTCTCTCAATAGTTTTGCTTATAAAATTTGATATCATAGCTTAGTCCTTTAAAGAAGATCTAACAACTTAAAGGATATCTTAGAAATAATGATGGCTAGTCAGCAAGGTCAAGGTGGTTTATCTATTATTAAGGATTTTTTGTTCAATGGATATAATTATGATTTTTAGAGTGTCAGAATGAATATATATTTGATGTCACAAGGACATGATATTTGGTAGTCAGTTATGCATGATTATACATCTCCTATTCCTCCAACAGATGCAACGGGTAAGAAGGCTAGTGAAAACAACTCCAAGGCAATGAATGTCATTATTTATGGTCTATGAAAGGTAGAGCTAGTGAAGGTAATTCATTATGATATACCTAAAGATATATGGGATAGATTGAAGACCATCTATGAAGGAAACACTCAGGTGAAGATGGCTAAATTAAAAACCCACCAAAGACAATTTGAAAGCCTGAAGATGAATGGAGATTAAACCATTACATATTTCCTATTGAAGGATGATGATGTTATCAATATCATTAGATGATTGGGAGAAGATGTCAAAAAATCAACTGTTGTTTAAAAGGTGTTCAAATCACTAACTCCTAATTTTGATTTTAAATTATCTACAATAGAAGAGATGTAAGATTTAGACAAACTAAAAATGGATGGGATTCATGGCATCTTGATTGCCTATGAGATGAGAACTAATGACGGAATACATTCTAGGAAAGATTCATATTTCATTGTTGAGAATAAGTCAGAAGCCAAGAAATTGAAGGATGAGTAATACTCAAATTTTGATGATGATCAACTAATAGCCATGTTTACAAGTAAGATGATTTTTGGATCTGGTAATTACAAAGCTAATTTTCCCTGAAAATGTTTGAAATGTGGCAATATTGGTCACTTTGCATCCAAGTTTCCTAACAAGGATAAATATGAGTATAATGAATAACAACATAATCATCATGGAGATGACAAAAATATCTATAAGCCATATAACAACAATAATGAGATCAAGAAGTATGAAGGCTAAAAAAAAATTGAAATAATAAGAAAAGCTTCTATAGTAAGGAAGATAATCCTTCTAATATAAGTGACTCAAGTGAATATGATAGTGATCATGGTAGTCATGAACCTGAACATGGCAATAATAAAACTTTATTTATGGCCATATAATCAAACAATGAGGGTTGTTCAAGTGGGAAAAGAATTATGGTTGATGTGTAATTAGATAAAAAGGAATATAAAGTATATCTTGAGGCAAAATTGGTAAATTCACTAGAAGAATTAAAGTTAGAAAAGAAAAAAAATCAAAAACTAAGAGCATTTGTTAAGGATTATGACTTAGATTTGGACTTGTATTCCATGTTAAAAGACAAAGTGTAATGTCATTCTAGTAGGGCTTCACCATACCAGTGGTGGTCTCTTTTGCTTGGTTGTAGGTCACTTTATAGGTTTGATTATGGTAATATGGTAGATAATATATTTATTAAGTTCTTATTGAAAGGTTAAAACTTGATTGA
Organism: Torreya grandis; assembly: GCA_037957365.1. Taxonomy (NCBI): domain Eukaryota; kingdom Viridiplantae; phylum Streptophyta; class Pinopsida; order Cupressales; family Taxaceae; genus Torreya; species Torreya grandis. Next base: position 5,829,406 of record JARHVA010000137.1, on the reverse strand, counting down.
CTACTTCGAATCCCTCTTATAAGGTTAAAACCATTATAATCTATGCCCAATCCCTGACTTCCTTGTTTGACCTCTATCTTAGTTGGTATAGAGACTGTAGGTGTACCTTCTGATCCTTAATATTTATTTGAGGGTTGGGTTTCTTTCTAAAAACCATAATCTTTTAAACATTTCTCTTTCATTCACCCTAAAAGCTCAAAGGCAATGTAAAAACATGAGCTGATGACCAATGCCTAATAACCCTATTGTAAGTGCAAACTTTGCCCCGTGTATAGACAAGGTGTGGGCCTAGAAGGTCATTACATTCAATAAAATATTCCCTCATGACATTTTGCTCAAGAATGTCTTTTAAACCATTTGAAATTATTCCCCATTCTATGTCATAGCTTAGGACCCTCAATATGAAGTGCAAGGTGAACTTTCCTTCAAAATCCTAGCAATCCCCCCACAAAATCCATAGAGATACTTTCCCAGGGGCGAGTAGGAATAGGTAGAGGAGTGTAAAGTCCTAATTTCCTGTTACTTGATTTACTTGTGGCATAAAGAGTACATCCCCTTATATATTTAGCAACATTTTCCTACATACGAGGCCAATAACAATACATTTTCAAATGTGCAACCATTTTAGCAAATCTAAAATGACCAAAAATAAGAGAAGTATGTGATTCTCTAATCATGTGCACCCTCTCATTTTGAGGAATACATAGTTTACCCAAAGGATACAAAAGATCATTGTGTACATGATAGTCCAATTCTTCTACTTGTCTACTACTCATCAAGTCTTTATAAACATCCTGAAAATCAAGATCATTCACATATTGTTCTTTATAACTTTCATGAGACAAAGAACCATGTTGTAAATTAATAGATGCAACAACCATAGGAGGCCTAGATAGAATATCTGTAACCTTATTCTGAATTCCTTTTATACTTGATCACAAGATGACATTGTTGTAAGAAACCCATCCAACAAAAATGTCTAGATTGTTGTAGCTTAGTTTGTGATTGGAGATACTGTAAAGGCTGATGATATTTATGTATTATTGTTTCTTTTCCCATTAATTAATGTTTCCATTTTTTAACACTTTGAACCAACGCATATAATTCATTATCATAAGTTGGATATTTTCTTACTGCACTTGTAAAGGTTTCAGAATGATAAAAAATTGGTTTCTTACCTTGCATTAAAATAGCTCCCATAGCATACTCACTTGCATCCATCTCAATCTCAAATGGTTGTTGTATATTAGGAAGTGCCAAGACCGGAGAAGTACTTATCTTTTCTTTCAAAGTATCTAAGGCTTTTTGATGTTTGCCTCCCCACTGAAAGACCTATTTCACACTTGTCAAAGAATGCAAAGGTGATGCAATATATGAAAATTGAGCAATAAACTTCATCCAAAATTGTACTGCACCAAAAAAACTCCTAACCTCAGTTGTATTAGTGGGTGTAGGCCAATTAACAATAACTACCACTTTTCTAGTATCAATTTTCAATTTACCATGTCCTACAATGTAACCCAAGTATATCAAAGAGGTCTTGCCAAATTCACATTTTGACATTTTCAGATAAAGTTTTTCCCTTCATAATGCATCTATGACTTTCTTAATGTGGATCACATGCTCTTCCCATGACTTGTTGAAAATCAATATATCATCTAAGTAAACTATAACAAAATCATCAAGGAACTGTCAAAAAACATCATTCATCAGTCTCATGAATGTAGCTAGGGCATTAAACAACCTGAAAGGCATAACAAGCCATACAAACAATCCCTATTTTGTCTTAAAGGCAGTTTTCCATACATCACCTTCATTAATTCTTACTTGATGATATCCACTTCTCAAATCTAGCTTAGTGAAATAAATAGCATGTTTTAATTGATCCAACAAATCATCTATACGAGGAAGAGGGTAACGATTCTTAATAGTAATTTTGTTTAAAGCACAAAAATCAACACACATTCGCCAAGAGCCATCTTTCTTTGGCACCAAAATAATTAGCAAACCAATAGAAGATGAACTTGGATGAATAACACCTCTATCCAGTAGATCCATTACCTATTTCTTTATTTCCTCATTTTCCACCACTAATAACCTGTACATGCCAATGTTAGGGAGAGGAGAGTCTTGCAATAGCTGAATTTCATGTTGAACTCCCCTTTTAGGAGGTAAGCCCTTAGGATCTTAAAATACATCATCATAAGTAGAAATAACTTCCACCAATTCATTCTTGTGTCTAGTATCACACTTTTCCAAAGCTTGATAATATTCTTTTTCCTTAGACTTAATCAACATGAGACAAAAGGTCTTGCTTGAATTAACTAGTCTTTTCATTTTCCCTGCTATAACCAAGGAAAGACTTGTTCTAATGTGATGTGCTCTAACTATATATTCAATGCCATCCTTAACAAGCAAGTACTTATTCTCCTCTCTATAGAAGATTAATTTTCTATCATAAAGACATGGGCTTCCCAAAACAATCCCACATATGTCCAATGGAAAAACATCCAACTCAACCTCATCTACGAACTTGGATGTGATGGCAAACCTTAGCCTACAAGTTTGTGAGACTTGTAGCTTTGCATTGTCACACACCCAACATAGTGGATAAGGCTTTGGATGGGGATTGGTTTGTAAGCCTAGCTTCTTAACAACCTCTTCAAAAATTAAATTTTCTTGTGAACCACTATCAAATAGAGTGTCAATCTTAGTATGCTTTGAAACAACTCTAATGTGGAACAATTCATTTCTTTTCTTATCAACATGCACATAATTTTGTCTATAAGAAGATGCATCATTTGATGACATAGTGCTTGAAACTAAAAGAGAAAAATCATTATGTAAACCCATAGCTTTGATCTTAGTTTCATCACCTGAATCTGATCCTAAGTCCTGAACCATAACATTAGCATTCTTTTCTTTCTTTTGATACTTCTTAGGTCTTAACTCAGGATGTAATTTCTAACACTTAGACTCATCATAATTTTTCTTGTAATGATTATAAAATGGTTTTCCTTCTTATTTTTTAATAGTATAAGTGGATTTCTGTTTACCCTTTCTTGACGAACTTTCCCCTTTGAATCACTTAACATTAGATTGCTTACTTTTTACTTTAGGAAAATATTCTTTTGATTGTTTTCCTCTAGCCTCTAAATGAGTGGCTTGAACACATACTGCATCTAAATTAGTGGGATTGAACATAAGAATCATATGTCTTAAGCAACTATGCAACCCACCTATATACTTTAGCAGTGTTTATTGTATGTATAGAGGAACATTCAAAAGTAAAACTTTTTTCCTAAAATCTTGTGTATAATCTTGAACACTTTGGCCTTTTTCTTGTCTAAAACTTTGCCAATCCATCATGGCTTGTTGCATATAGCCTAAAGGATAGAATTGCTTTCTGAGTTCTTTAATAAATTCATTCCAAGTAGAAATTGAGTTACGTTTTTAAATGTTGGCTTCCTTCAACTTACTCTCCCACCAGATGAGAGCTATACCTCGCATACGAAGAGTAGCCAAATGAATTTTTGACTCATCCCATACAATCTTTTGGACCCTACAATAAAATTCAATCTACTTGACCCAATTATCTAACTTTTAAGCATTAACTTCACCATTAAACATTGGTAATTCAAACTTAATATCCAATTTTAGTGAAGGAAGAGATTCCACAGTTTTTTTACCGTCATCCAATGGAGAAGGTTTTTTGGTTTCTTTACCTTTTGATTCTCATGAATCACCTTATTTTTCATTCTTAGATTTCCTTTGTTTGGCATTATATAGTTCCTCAACCATGCTTCTCATGTCCATGAAAGCTGGACAAAAAGCTTGTTCGGATTCTATCTCTTCTTTGGCCATCCTTGAAGCACGCCTTGAACCAATCTCTGGATTATACTCAACAAGTGTTCCTTCACCCTTTTGAGATTTAGACCTTGTCAACATACACTAGCAATCACTGTTAAATAACAACCACTCTGATACCAAAAATATGATCTATAAACTAAAAAATACAAGTGTACTACATTTGAAAATCACTTGTTCATGTTTATGAGATCTTTCAAAATTTTACTTTCTTATTTTTAATTTTGCATAAATAAAGTAAAAATATGAATTAAAATGAAGATTAAAATGCAATAATAATCAAAGAAAATCAAAGATAACACCAGTAAGTTGATAACGAAGTTTGGCTTCAATAGCCTACATCTCTGAGTCTGCCCAATGGTGAGGACTGTTCTATTAAAATGCTGCAACAAATGGCTTTAAAAACCTTTAAAAATCTTAAATCTCACCTCCTTTAATCTTTATTTGCCTAAAAATATTCCTTCTTTATCTAAAAACAAAAGCCCAAGGCCGTAAAAGGCAAAAATAAGGCTCTAATCCTCTTAATTCTCTTTACACAGTCAAAAATTCCCTTTTATAATGTTTCAACCATTGTGGTGAAAGCGGTCAAGAACTTAGCCTTTTAGGTGCCAAGTCTCAAGTTCAAACCTCCCTCCTCCTTTACAGGCACCTAGATCTCCTCCCTAGGCACCAAGCAAGTAGTTTGAATGCTTTGACTTCTTCTTCCCTCCTTTTTCATGCCTTGGACTTTGGAATTTCCTTGGGTGGTGTGATAAGCATGGCAAGGTGGCGTGGCATGCTTGAAAAATTCAAATAACATGTGATAAATAACACCTAACTAAAAATTTTCCCCCTAATTATTTGCCACATGTAAAATGGAGATTGGTCCACTTGGCATTTTGCAACTGTGCCATGTCATTTTTGACACCAAATTTTTACCTGTTGAACCAAAACTTCAGCGGCCTATAACTTTTTCATACGGTGTCCGTTTTGAAAACCGCAAAAAGTGTCAAAAAGATCTCAACGAGTACTACAATGTGTAAATGATTTAATTTGAATTTGAAGACTTTTTCAATATAGAACGGTACATGGATCTATTTGGATCAGAAGGGGATATTTATCTATCACCACTAGGTTACTATGATGTGATCATATGAGTAAACTATATTTTGAAGTATAAGGCCAAGGTTTATTTCTATCTAAAGAAGGTTGAGTGTCTAGATGATTTTCAAAATCAGATATAAATTAAAGGTGAAAAGAGAGAGTTGAGGCTTAGGTAGATTATGAAATGCAACTTAAGAAGTTTTAGGAAAAATGATACCAATCATTTATTTCCAAGATAAGTAAGACATAGGAATCTAAGGAACCATACAAATAATATTATCCATTCCTTAGGAATTTTTATGATGTGTTTCTAAAGGAATTGACAGGATTACCTCATAAATGAGAGTTTGATTTTTATTTTGATATCATACTTAGATCATAACCATAGTCTAAGACACCATATGCTATAGTTATAATCACTGAGGGGAGGGGTGTGAATCATTGAGACTAAATAATCCAAATTCAATATCAAACTTTTTTAAACACTTAATCAGTTACCATAAGAATTTATGAAGTATACACATCATTCATAGCAAAGAGCAAGAGAGACAATGCAAGATCAATCAAATAACACATGACATATGTGGGAAACCATCATTAGGGAGAAAACCCACTGGAACCTATAATTATACTATTGTTTTATAAAATCAAGAACCAATTTAGACTAGCTACAACTTATCAAAGAACTACAATCCCATAAGGTGCTACAGCATCTATCTAGCTAAGCTGAAATAGCACCTATAATTTTAGAAAATTTCACTTGCAAGGAGGCTTTAACGCTTTAAATGTTGAGATACCACAAAAACACCTATGAGCACATCCACTTGTGAACTAATTTCTTCAACACTTGATGATGGACCATTGATTATCACTCTTCACCTTCCCTCACAATAAAATATTAAAAGCACTATTATACTGACATAATTATGATCTACGAGTTATAAAAATATTGCTCAATATGTTTTGATATTAAAATCATCTACCCATCCTTTTATCAATAATACACACACAAGCCTCTCATAAATCACTCCTTATTCTCTCGTTCAAAGTCTATCACCAAGTCTGAAAACCATCATATTCGATTTCACTATATATATAGCAATCATGATCAACACCATCTTGGTCAGTCATTAGGCATGCCTTAACCTTTAAATCATCTATCTCATTAAGACACAAATCAATACAAACATCATAGGTTGACCATAGCTTATATGGGTCACGCTAAAGGAACTACACCTTTCAATTAGGCCCTTTTATCCCCTTATAGGTCTCATGTGAACCCATTCACACATTTATCACTTCATAGAACAAAAAAAGAACACAAGATAACTTAAAAAATCATAAAATAGTATAATATGTTCTAAAGGTCCCCAATAAGAGCCAAAAACCAACATAGAACCCTTTTTCTTAAGCATAATTTGCTCAAGCAACATTTTGTGCACACAGTCACCATAAATGAATACATAATTAGCTTATAAAATTCTATTCATACTATAAATAATTGGTAGAACCTTAAAAATGCACAAATATGGTCCTCATAGAGTCTAAAATACTCCACAATAGATAATTCATCAAGATATATCAAAACAATATGAAAATAAGCTCAAATATCCTTCTTGGTTCACTTGTAGAACATATACAAAAACATAGTCAACTTTTAAACCTTCATAATTGTTCTTATACACACTTTTTATTATTAAAATCAATATTTTTAGATGATAATTGCAGTCATACACCACTTTTATTTTTACACCATTAAAAAATTCATCTTCGATCAAAATTTATGGGCAAAATACCGTAGACTAGTGTTTCCCTTTATAAAATTCAAATATTTAAATGTCAATGGTCACAATTAAACCTTGACCATTTTACTATAATATCATGTCCTCACTCATTTTGGCTAATCAAGATACATCTATATTATTTTACTAATATTGACCTCTAACACGCAGTATCCCAAATCCAAATGTTAAACCTTAAAACATTTGCTCATCTCATGCAATCTTGCAATGTTGACTCATCATGTACCATCTATCTCTATGAATTAGTTAGGTGTTTATCATGCAGTGCTAACCATTTGATATTTCTCAGAACTAATATTATCATGGCACTTAGCACCATCTCAATACTTCTTTACTTCATGGATTAACATGCTTCGTCGATGTTGCTTTAACTTTAAATTTTAAAAAAATGACTAAGTATGAGAACCTTGCTTATCTACCTCAAAGGCCAACTTTGCATGGTCATATCTTGTACCTCAATCACTCACATATTCTAAAATTTAGATCATATGATATCATCACATACGATAATCCAACCAAGGGATAAAATTATCCTAAAACCCTCACATGTGTGATATATAATGACATTAAATTTCTCAGATTTTTCTACAACAGAGCCAACTATGTCAAAAACTTGTCTGGAAGGCCAATTTTTAACATGCTTATCTTTTGCTATGTTTTCATGCTTGACCTAAAAATTATAAAAAATCAAATAATCATAATAATAAATAAACATATGATTATTATGTTATGAAAGATCCACATGTGTGATATATGACTACATTAAAATGCTTACTTGACTCTTCTTGCGACATTGCAAATTTGGCTATGGGAAAACACTGTCAAAATGCTTAGAATCCAAACTTTACACTTGCATATATTCTAATGAGCTTAGGTTAATGACCTAGGATTTAGCACATAACAACTAGGGACTAATTTAATCATAACCATATAAGCAACTCCTTCTAACTCATTCCCATGTGGTAATGGTGACATCATCAAACTACATACTCAGATTTTCTACTATTGGACCCAAAGTATCTAGATGAAAATTATAGACAATAATATGAATTCCACTTATGCACACAAGCTATAAAATCATATAAAACATATTTGGGACCTATTAAACATCCTCAAATCACCATATTCATCTGCAAACATCTCTAACCATAAAAAAATTAAAGATCAACCAATCATATTTCAAGCATACTTGAACAAGCACATTGCACACTTTATCATTTTCAGTTAGAATATTAAGTAACTTTATCCACTCGCTAAGATACCTAAATGACATAATAATGACATCATTGAAAACTCTACAATAATTTCTCCCTTTGTTAGTAATGTCAATAATCATCATATATAGTAATATACAATGCACCTTCCTTCTATACATTCAAGAACACTCACAATAGGAACTTTATCACCATTTGACACAATAAAAAAGTGGAAAAAATATGATCTTGAAGACCTAAAAATATTATTAATAGGTGATAATCATCTTATAAGGATGACACAAACTCCCTTTTACCTTGAGTCTACTTCTGCTTGCCTTGACAACTTTCTCTTGCTCATGCCAACACTTTCTTCAACCAACCACTAAAACTAATGAATAAATTAAAAAAACCATTTAAATATGATGAATCACATCAATAAATATCTATGAGAGACTTCCCCTAATAACTCTGAGCAATTTCACCTTTTGAGCATCTTCAAATCTCCACACACCATAAAAATCCACCACATATACTTACTAGCCCTCTCTCATGCTACCATAAGGACCATAAAAGAAAATTCATGCCAATCACCAAAAAGGAAACATAATCTAAAAAAACCTAAGAAATATACTTTAAAAAAACATACCATTGATAACAAAATATTATTGTTCAAACTAGGCATGTCTAGCCTCCTTACAGCTCTACCTAGAACTTGCATAGCCCATGATTTTTATTAAACACATATTAAAGAACTAAAATTTTATATATGTATCAGTCTCACATTACCCCTCAATCACACCAATTTTCATCACCAATATCATCTTATACGACATAGTTCCATCATAAACCTACTAGCTAATTAGCCCTCCATATTGACAAAACTTAAATAACGTGAGAACCAAAAAACTTAAAATATATATGAAGCTTGTTTTTATAACAAATTTGGCCCATTTGATCTTGTAATAAGTCTCAAACATCATATCATAAGGTAAACTACTTTTATATCATAGCCCAAAAGCCTAGAATCTTAAAACAAACAAAGTCAACAAACCTCCTTCTAGTGAATGCACACCTCTAAAAATTATTACACACCTCAAGATACCAATCACACACTTCTATACCAATATTTGATCCTTCAAACCTTTGGGATACATAAATTCTTATAACCCATTTTAGGCCTACTTGCCCTTAAGATAAAAACTCAGAAAACTGAGAGCACTTAAAAATATTTAATTTGTCTTCAACATACCTTTAGACCATGAAAAAACTTGAATCACATCATAAATAAGTGCATAAACATTTATGAGCACCGAACACTTATTTACAATGCATCAAACCCATTATGACATTTATCAACACCCATTTTGATCCTGTATTATAGCTCCTTCAAAAATTTCTAGAATAAGCTCATGATCTTGTTTCTCCTCATCAAAAGACCTTCTATGATTAGCATTATCATTTTGATCACACAAACTTGATTCTCCAAAAAAAATATGTCTCTTAAGAAACATAGGCAAAGACACCCTACTTCATACTATCCTAAAACAATGTGAAATTAGGAGTTGCTCACAACTACTCATATTCCTTTTCTTCCTTGGTCATTTGATACTTGTAGTTCTTCTTCTTCTTAGGTTTAAAATAATCAACATTCTCAACCACCAAAGCATTATCCTTCTCTTATAAGATTGAATTGACAATACATGGAGACAACAAAGATTCATATAATACCTTTTGATCTGAATAATCTTCCTTATAGCTTAGAATCTCATCATTAGTCACAAATAATATATGTTCTTTGCATGATACATGCTCAATAAAAATAGATTGTTCACTTGGATCCGTAAATACCTCAAGATTATCTTGAACTATCACCTTCATCTTTTCTTTGAGTTTGATCTCTTCTCTCACAACATGAGAAAACAATGAGAGCCCTTGGCACTCTTCAACTTTTGAAGTATTCTCCACCATAGTAAAAACTTACTTGAACCTACAGTCTCATCATGAAATAAACTTGTTATCTTTGGATTCCATGAGTTGACTTTCCTTCTTCTTTTCACTCTAGGAGCCTAATTAAACCTATTCTGACTTATAAACATTTGCTTACAGAACCTAGCAATGTGACCTCTGTATTCACAATTATAGCACACCATACCTTTTTCAAGAATCATATCTTGTTTTACCTTATTTAGATATAAATTTTCAATATGTCCTATGTCATGATAATTAAAGCACTTAACTCTATTCACAATTTTTGACTAATTAACCCCATCATAGTCCCATGCAAACTCATTTCTAATAGATCTCTTACACTTTCTATGTCTATGAAAAATTTGATTACATGTTTAATATTAACCATTGAATCTTGCATACCTCATGGTATTTCACTATTTGATTTGATTTGTATTTATTCTATCAGCACCTTCATTTCTTGTCTAATGATTTGTCTTCGAAGTATGCTTTTCCTAGTTTACATTAGTCTTCATCTTGTGTTGAGTTACATTCTTTTGTTCTTCTTCACATCCAAGACTAGTTTTATCACTAACATGCTTTTGATCACTTAAAATATTGTCTAGATCACGTGAGATTTTTTCATATCTCACAAATATTTTCACCTTACTATATCTCTTCTATAACTCAGATTTCAAAGAGTATCATTTTTAGAAACATACCTTGAACATTCATATTCTTTAGCTTTGAGTATTGTAGATAGGATTTCCAATTGACAACTCAGATTCTTTATCATATATTCATGCTCCTTGGTGTCTTAATTAATTATTTCCTCATACACACTAAATTTCTCCTCATATTCCTTGAGTTTAGATTTCATCTTCTTATTGATCTTATTCTCAATCTTCAGTTCTTCAAGAGCATTCATAAATACAGTCTTATATCCCACCTTATCTTCATCATCATCTAAATCACTCCAAGTGGACTCCTTTTTATGTGAGCAACTTCCTTCCTTAGCTATGAATAGAGGTTCATTTTCAGTAGGACAGTTATTTTCATGATCATATTTTGAGTCGTTATCTTCACTCTCATCTGATGAGCTACAATTTTCTTTCGTGTAGAAAATCTTCTTGTTCTTGAAGGACTTATTCTTGTTATAATTTTTAAATCCTTTCTTCTTGTATGTATTATTTTTTCCATCTTATCCTTCACCATTATCTTCATCATCAATAATTTCATCATTAGGAGGGAAATTATGAGCAAAATGTCTTATCTCTCCACATTTGAAACTTTTGAAGGGTAGTTTACCCTTATACTTCACTGAACCTATGCTTAATTTCCTTATAATCAAAGCAATTAGTTCATCTTCATCAATACCAGTTATGTCATCATTTTTGGATTTCTTACCTTGAAACTTATTTTTAGGATTCATCTCTTTCTTGAATGTTGTTTCCTTCTTTGATGATGTATAATCATTTATTCTCATCTCTTAGGGAATAAGGGTGACATGCAATTGATCCATATTTAATTGTGTAAAATATGACTTTCTTTATATAGAAAATAATTTTGGAGCAAACCTAAGAAATAGAGACCTTAATACCTTTTCTACTACATTAGCCTCTTCAAGATTCCCCCCAAGACATCTAATGATGTTCACAGTCTCATCATCTCTCTGTAGAAAAGATGCCTCAAAATCTTCTTCCTTCATCTTAAGACTTTCAAATTACCTTATATGAGTCTACAACTTAGCAAGCTTGACCCTTGAATCTCCTTCATAAATTATCGAAATTTTGTACCATATCTCTTTAGTGTATTTAAAATTGATTAGTTTGGTGAACTTAGTCATTATAAGCACACAAGCGATGGAATTCATTGCCTTAAAATTATTCTCTAATAACTTCTTGTTTGTATCACTAGATGGAGGAGTAGTAGGAGAAAATAACCATCTAGAATAGATTGCCATACATCAAATCATAGGGACATAATGTATGTCCTCATCGTTGTATTGCAAAAATTATATTTGGATCCATTGAACATCATTACTTACTTATTAAAGAAACCTCCTTGATGACCACCCATATTGTACCTTTCATCACCTTCAAGCTATCAAGCTTTTACTGAAGGACATACTCTAATACCAATTGTTAGAGGTACAATCACTTAGCTAGGGGTGAATTAATGACCCCTAATAATCCAAATTCAATTTCAATATTTTCAAATACTTATTTAGTTACCATAGTCATTCATGAAGTATACACATCATTCATAGTAAATAGCAAGAGAGATAATTTAAGATCAATCATATAACATATGACATATGTGGGAAACCATATTGGGGGATAAACCTACTAGAACCTATGATTGGACTACTATCCTCTAAAAAAATAACTAATTTATACCAATTACAACTAATCAAAGAAATACAATACCTATTTAGTGTGACTACAATCCCACAAGGTGCTACAACACCTATCTAGTTGACCTACAACAATAACTAGACTTTTTTCAAGTTTCACTTTATAAGGAGAAAACAAACCCCTTAAATGTTGAGCTACCAAAATAAAACCTATTATTACATCCAACTATTAACTGATGTCTTCAAGACGTGATGGTGGACCTGTTACTATCACTCTTCACCTTCACTCATACTCAAATAATAAGAGCAGAATTTTTCCAATAGAATTATAACCTCTGAGTCATACAAATAGTGCTCAATATATTTTTCTATTGAACTCATAAAAATATAATTATACCACTTTTTTTCTCCATAATAAACACATAATACTCTCTCAAATGAATCCCTAGTATCTCACTCAAAGTCTATCACCAAGTCTAAAAAACATCATATTTGGTTTCACTATATATAGAGCAATCATACCCAACACCATATTGTTCAGCCATTAGGCATGTATTAAACCTTAAATCATATATCTCATTAAGACACATTTCAATATCAAATTTATAAGTTGGCCATATCTTATATGGGTCACCCTTAAGGAACTACACCTTTAAATTAAGACCTTGTACCCCTTATACTTCGCATGTAAACCCATTCACTCCATTAACACTTTATCAAACAAAAAAAGAACAAAATAAAACTTCCAAAATCATAAACCTATTACATATGACCTATATTTCCACATTAAGTGCCAACAATCAACATAGAAACCTTCTACTTAAGCATAATTTTCTTAAACAATATTCTATACACATAGTCATCATGAATGAATACATAGTCAACTTATAAACCTTTGTTCATACTTCATACGATTCATTAAACCTTAAAAATGCACAAAAATGGTTCTTATATAGTCTACAACACTCCCCAATATCTAATTCATCAATATATATCGAAACAATATGAAAACAATCTCGAATATCCTTCTCATGTCACTTGCAAAACATATACAAAAACATAGTCAACTTTTGAACCTTTATAACTATGCATGTACATACTTTAAGATCTTCAAATAAATATTTTCATATTAACCTTTGACTATCCTACCACTTTTATTTTTAAACAATTAGATAATTCATCTTGGATCAAAATTTATGGACAAAATATCATAGACTAGCTTTTCTTTTTGCAAAATTCAAATATTTAATTGTCAACAGTCACAGTTAAACCTCAACAACTTTGCTATCATCTCATGTCCACAATCAACTTTTCTAATAAAACTCATTATATCTTATTTACAAAGATTGAACTTTATAACATAGTCTTCCAAATCTATATGTTAAACATTGAGCACGTTGAACTCATCTCATCAATCTTGTAATGTTGACTCATCACACACCATTAATATATGTAGAATAGTCAGTTCCTTATCATATATTATTACCATTTAATATTAATTAGAACCACCATGATCATGACATTTGGCACCATCTCACTACTTACTGAATTCTAAGAGTAACACACTTTGTCATTTTTTCTTGAACTTTAACTTGTGCGAAAATGATGAAGTATGGGAACCTTGCTTGTTTACCTAGAAGGCTAATTTTACATAGTCATATCTTTTACCTCACTCACTCACATGTTATAAAATTTAGACCTATGATATTATCACATAATAGAATAAAAAAATGTGACAAAATTATCTTGAAACCCTCACATGTGTGAGATATAATGACATTAAAATTCTCACTCAAATTTTTCTACCACAGAGTCAAGTATGCCAAAAACTTATCTGAAAGGCCAACTTTGGACATGCGTATCTTTTATCATGCTTCAATGCTTGACTTAAAAATTACCAAAAATTGACTAGGCACAAAATTAAACAAACCCATATGATCATCTTGTTTTTAAATTTCCACGAATGCTATATATGAATACATCAAAATTATTACTCAGCATTTCTTGCCACATTGAAAATTTGACTATGGGAAAACATTCTCAAAATGCCTAGAAGCCCAACATTGAACTTTTATCTATTTTGATGTGCTTATATTTATGAAATAATATTTAGCATATAATGAATACAAAAAAAATTATTTAAAACCATATGAAAAACTTTCCTTGACTCATTCTCACATAGAAATGGTCATGTCATCAAACTACCGACTCAAAGTTTTTGCCACTAGACCCAAAGTGTCTAGATGAAAAATATGGATAACCAAATGAATTCCACTTATACATACAAGTAATCAAAGTATATAAAAAATCTTAGGCACCTATTTTATATCCTCAAATCACCATACACATCCTAGAACATCTCTAACCATGCCAAAATTGAAGATTAGCCAATCATACTATAACAAGCACATTACACACTTTGTCATTGTCATGTAGACTATAAAGGCACTTCATCCACTCACTAAGACACCTCCATGACATCATAATGATATAATTTATAAGTTTCCAACACCATAAAATATAAAAACAAATAAATTGGTTGAATTGAAAGCTCAACTTTAGAATTATTATAAAAGGGGTTGATTAGACCATGTGTGGTACCATGGGGTGCACTAGTTATCTTTATCAAAAATGTGGATGGTACTCTTCAGATTTACATATATATAATGTTTAATAAGATAAATATCAAAAATAGGTATTAGTTACCTTGTATAAATGATTTCTTTGATTAAATATGGGGAGCAATGGTCTTTTGTAAGATTGATCTTAGAACAAGATACCATCAACTGAGGATAAGGGATGAGCATATTCCAAAGATAGTATTTAAAACTCATTATGGGAAATATGATTTCATAGTATTTTCATTTGGGTTGTCAAATTATCTTATAGTATTCATAAATCTCATGAATAATGTGTTTAGAGATTATCTAAATCATTTTATTTTGGTCTTTCTCGATGACATTCTTATATAATCTATGAATGAAGAGGAGCATATTCAACATCTAGAACTAATTTTGTAAGAGTTACATAAGCATAATTTATATGGTAAGTTGTTCAGGCATTAATTTTTATTTGAGAGAGTATAGTATCTAGGACATTTATCTCTATGGATGGTATTTCAGTAGATCTAGCAAAAATAAAAGCCATTATAGAGTGGCCAACAACAAAGAATATACATGAGGTGAAAATTTTCTTAGGATTAGTAGGTTATTATAGGAAGTTCATTATAATTTTTTATAAAATAACTAATCTAATTACCTCTCTAGAATAAAAGAATGAAAGTTATGTCTGGTCAAATAAGTGTGAAGTAGCTTTCTAGGAATTGAAAATAAGACTTACTTCAGAACTAGTGCTAAGAGTTCCTAACCCCAATGGTCAATTTTTAGTGATCACAGATGCATCTAGGGATAGACTTTGAGGAGTCTTTATGCAAAATGTTATAGTGGTACCTTATAAATAAAGTGAGTTGAAATGTTATGAGGTGAACTATGCCCCTCATGACCTAGAACTTGCAATAATTATGCATCCTTTAAAATTTTAGAGGCATTACTTGTTGCAAAAACTATTTGAGCTCAAAACTAATAACTTTAGATTCAAGTACACTTTCATCTAAAAAAAATTGATTGCTTTTAACAGATGTTAGATAGAGTTATTATGTGATTATTATTATTTTAATATCAAATATATGAAAGACAAGGAAAATAAATTAGTTGATGCCCTAAGTTATATGAGGTATATGGTAGAAATGGCTACTATCAGTAGAAATTTCAGTGACCAAGTAATAAAATTCTCACTAGGAGATGAATTTTATGATTAGGTCAAAAAATCATTGTTTGAAAATGATCTATATATTATGTATAAAATATTCATAATAGAAAATGATGATCTTTTGTAATTCAATGGAAGGATGTATGTGCCAGATCAAGAGAATATTAAGAGCAAAGTGCTAAAAGAAGATTAAGAAAGCTTATGATAGAGCTTAGACCACTTTATTTTTTAAATGGAATCAAGAAAAATGTAGTAGACTTTTTGTCATGTTGTATGGAATATTAGCAAGTGAAATCTAAATTTGTACATATAGGTATGTTGTTATATCCACATGACATACCGAAATGGAAGTGTTAGGTGATCAATATGTATTATTTTCCAAGGTTTACCATTGTCACAAAACATGCATGATATGATCTTGATTATAGTTGATAAGCTAACCAAGGTGGCTCATTTTATACCAGGTAATTTGATAGATGATGCATCTAATATTGTAAATAGTTTCATAAAATAAGTTTATCAGTTACATGGATTTTTAGAGAAGATCATTTTGGATCATGATTCAATGATGACTTCTAGGTTTTGGATAATTCTAAATCTAACTTTGGGCACACAATTAAACTTCAGCACTACATATCACCTAGAGATTGATGGCTAGACCGAGTGAGTTAATCAAGTGTTAGAGGATATTTTTTGTATGCATTGCATGGATCAATAATATAAGTGGGAAGATTATCTTCGATTGGTTGAGTTTGCTTACAAAAATTCATACCAATCAAATTTGAAAATGGCATCATTTGAAGCAATTTATGAAATAAAGTTTAGGACACCAATCAATTGTGATGGTTTGGAAGATAGGGTAGTCTTTAGACATGAGATGAATTTAGAAATAGAACATCATGTAAAACTAATTATGTAGATATTAGTCAAGGTCAATGATGGGAAAAAGAGTTATGTTGATCTAAAACAAAGAGATATGTAGATTTCAGTAGGTGATAAAGTGTTCTTTCTGGTTAAGCGACATAAGATCTTGATAAATTTTGAGAAGTCAATAAAAGTTTCACTAAGATATGTGATACCCTTTGATGTTTTGTAAGTGGTCAATCTTATAGTGTATAGTATTGTATTTCTACCATCTCTAGCTCTATTGCATAATGTCTTCCATGTTTTTTATCTTAAAAAGTATATAGCTGATTCTTCACACGTGCTGGATAGGAATTATTTCATGGTTTTGGATCTTGAGGTGCTCTTGATATAATCAATTAAATTAATTGATGCTCAAAACCTTTCTTTTCATAATAGAGAGATGCCACAGTGAAAGGTCTTGTGAGACCAATACTTTGAGGATATCACTGCTTGGGAGGACTATGATGAGTTCTATAGACAATTTCCATATTTATTTACTTGATTTGATGTTTTATACTATGTTATTTTTATGTTGAATAATGTTTTTAATTTAGACTTAATGTTTGAATATGTGTCATTAGGATGATGAACGACTTTAGGGGGAAGGATGTCACATCATGATAACTTGATAAGCAAATTTATTTGATTATCTATGGATTTTTATTGTTAATAATTTGATTTGATTAATTAAGATGTAAGACATATAATGTTATGGCATAGTTAAATGTTTTTTAGATTACATGATTGCATTGCTATGAGTTTGGTTGTATGGTATATTCTTTACATTGTGATCATGTTGATTTTTATTATAGTAGAATTTTATGATATATGTTACAATGTTATGGAATAACTACCTTATTGTTGTGAGTTGGATGCATGAGAGATTAATCTCTAAGAGCATGATAGAAGGAGATCATCATTGGAGAGGGTGACATAGATGGAGGTGTTTGGGGACAAAAAAAAATGACTGTAACCCATGCACACACCACATTAATGTCACTCATTTTATTCATAATTTAAATTTTTAGTGTTAGTATATTTTGTTGACGTTGTCTATATTTAGATAAGTGTTTATGAATATTATTTATGTGTTAGCTCAGTTTAATACTTATTATTAATCTCATTTGATTTTATCGTGGTACTATGTGTTTATGTTAATTTATTCATGATCATTGATGTTTTTGTGAGATCACAAATTTGCATGAATAAGTATCTATTTACTACCATATGTAGATTAACCATCATGTGTTAGTAAAATTTTATAATATTTTCTAGTTATTTGTATGATATTCAGGAATATTATTATACGGATTAAACAATTTAACATATATATAAAGACCAGAGAGGGACATAGATAACCTATATAACATAGTAATAACCATGAGTACATTGTTATAATTTGGATTTGAATAATAATGTTTGATTTACCATTTTTGATTAAAAGAATATTATTGACATCATATTAATCATATTTCTAGTAAGCCATTATTATTATTAATTTATATTAAGTGATTATTCATTATTAGGTCATATTATTAATAAGTTGTTAGAAAGTAAAAATAAGAAATAAAATAAATAAAATAATTGTATAATCATTAGTATATATATTTCATTATATTATACTTAAAAAAAGGAAAAAACACAAAAAGGAATTATTGAGATTTTAAGGAGAGCGAATTCGAATAAAATAGAGATTGATAAAGAATGGAAATCTTTTAAACAAAATGATGAAGTTTAAAGGGGAGTCTTTCAAAATAAAAAAGATATGCATATAAAAAAAATTAATGAACTTGGGGCAGGGAAAATAAGTAGAGAATAGAAGAAGATAAAGGGAGAGAGGAGCATAGATGGGTAATAATTAGAGTAGAATAGAGAAGAACATGAAGGGGAAAATGAAAGGAGAATGAACACAATAGAGATCAAGAGGTAGAGAATTTAACGAGCAAATATTTTAGTTTGATGTATGTATAATTATTATCTTAAATTCCTAATATAGCTAGCAAAGATCTGTATTTACATTATAATCAACTACATGAAATATGAATCAATGTTGTCTCTTAATGGCTAATGAGCTATTCGATGATAAGTATTACATAATTTTACTATAATAGTTAAGCTAATTAGGTATATGATATAACATCCTTTTGATGTAATATTTATATATATGATATATTACATATTTAGATGATCTCCATATATCATCAATTAGTATACATATATCAACATTATCTATATAATTACTTGTATAAAGAGACTTATAAGATCATAGTATTTAATGGCGATCTTTGATAAAATAAAAAATAAAATACAAGTAGACATTACACCTAAGTGCTTACCTAAATGAACCTACATGTTTTGAAGGAGTGAAAGAAGAAAAATGGTGTAAATCCAAGAATGAAGAAATAGATGCAATAGAAATTAAAAAAAAACATGGGAGTTAGTTGATTTACCTAGCAGTAAACAAGTGATTGGAGTGAAGTG